>CAUYQG010181857.1:0-67875 GCA_963574415.1 Tarsius wallacei
GCATTGTTCACAATAGCAAGAACCTGGAAGCAACCATGCTGTCCATCAAAAGAGGACTGGATTAAAAAAATGTGGTACACATACACAATGGAATACTACGCAGCCATAAAAAAGAACAAAATCATGAATTTCGCAGCAACCTGGATGGAACTAGAGTCTGTAATACTGAGTGACCTCTCACAGAAACAAAGAACAGAGTATCACATTTTCTCACTCATATAGTGGACCTTGATCTTCCAATGTATTACCATAAGAAAATGACTGACAGTGGTGGGAAACTATGGGGGAAGGGGTAGGGAGATGGGATTAATGGTCGTAAATATCTGTCTGGGGATGAGGAGACACCTCTTATCAACAAGGGTGTCTGAATGGAGCATATTTGTATACCTAACCCTTAACTGTACCCCACAATATCATTATAAAAAATATTGAATATAAAAAATTAAAAAGCCAGGCTCGGTGGCTCAGCCTGTAATCCCACGCCTTTGGGAGGCTGAGGTGAGTGGATTGCCTGAGCCCGCGGATTTGAGACCCGCCTGGGCAAGCGAGACCTCACCTCTACCAGCTACTTGGAAGGCTGAGGCGGAAGGATCGCCGAAGCCCAGCAGGTCGAGGCTGCGGTGGCCGGGAGCGGCCACTGCACTCCAGTCTGGGCGACAGAGTGAGACTCCAACTCAAAAAAAAAAAATTAAAAAAAAGAAAACACAAGAGGAAGGTGCCATCCGTGAACCAGGAAAAGGGCCTTCACCAGCTATAAACTTGTCAGCCCCTTGCTCTAGGGCTTCCAGCCTCCAGAGCTGTGAGAAATAAATTTCTGTTGTTTTGCCACCCAGTTCATGGTATTTTATTCCAGCAGCCCAACTAGACATTTGTTATATAGCAATAGATAACTAACAGAGCCACCTAGCCATCTAGCTCTCTATATACTTCATAGGGGAATAATTAAATCAAGTGAGGAAATGTGTGTGATTACATTTTAACAACTGTAAAGCACCATGCAACCTTAATGTGCTATTATTATACATTAAAGACCTCATTCAGTTAAAAAAATAAAAATTAAAAAAATTTAAAAAAAAAGTCTGCATAGAAACTGCATTAGATCATAATTGATTTAGTTGTCAAACTAATTTGAAAATTTTGTTTTTTTAGCTTAACATTCTTAAGCTAAATATTTTTTTCATATTCCCAGTTATTTTCTTCAGGTAAACCTTCGAAGTAAAAATTCTGGGTCTCAGTGTATGCACATCATTAAGCTATTAAAGTCTACTTGGTAAGAATATATTGATGAAAAAATGTAAGAAATTGTATACACGAAAAAAAGGCAAATGACAGGCACTTTGCAATATTTTAATATATTAGGTATTCCGAAATGGCAACAGATGGAGAAATGCTAAATGTAAGGTCAGAAGATATGGAGTCAAATTCCACAGTGTCACCTATCACTGGAGTCTCTGGATACATTGATTCTATAAACCTATTCCCTCATTTTAAAGTTGAGTTAATAATGCCTGTCACAGCCACCTCCCAGGTTTGATTTAAGGATCAATATGAAACAAAGTACATGACTCACTTAGAAAATATTTTACAGATACTTTCTCTAAGATTAGTGCTCTGGCCCACCATAGACTTCAATGCATTTGTCATTTGGAGAAGGAGCTACTAGTCAAACTAAGGTTGCCTATAACTTTCCTATTGCTACATCACAAATTCATCACAAATGACACCTTATAGTTTAAACAATAAACATTCACTATCCTCCACAGTTTTTGAGGGTCAGAAATTCAGACAAGGCACAGAAGAGACAATTGCTCATATTGCCTAAGGCCTCAAGATGGAACACTTGAAGGCCAGAGACCGAAATCTTTCATTTTTCTCAGAAACAAACATTTAATAGGGATTTAGAACAGAAGTCAGGCCTCAGGAAGCCACGAGAAAATCCCAACACCAACCCTTCAGAAAATATCTTTTTATAGAAAACTTCTTTTGCGAAAACACGTGCAACTGGGCATATGACAAAACCTCTGGGGAGATTAGATACACTTTTTATGAGAGGTTATTTATGCTACAGACATTGTTTCTTGACTTTGCTGGGAGAACACCTTGGTATGCAGGAATCAAACATCAGTCATTATGGCAATGTCACTTCACCATGGCATTATTCTTGCCATGTAACAGCCTGCTTTCCTACATGGAGATTGGAATCTTCTGAAGGCCCCTTTAGTCACATGCCTGGCAGTTGATGTCAGCTGTCATTTGAGGCTCTAGTTGGGTTCTTACTTGGAAAGTTTCTATGTAACCTTTGCAGCAAGAAGCTGAGAGAAGGAGGGAGAGACTGATTGAGGGAGAGAGAAAGAGAGAAGAACCAGAAGAAAATACATCTTTCCTTAAATGAATTAGCTGTGGAAGTCACATGACACACACCATGTACTAAGGGGCAGTTTCAGGGGCCACCTTGGTCCAAGATGGGAGAACAGAGACTGCACATTTTGATGGAGGCATGTCAATGTGTCAATGTCACATGTAAGAACTCTGTGGGATGGGCTATATCTCAGCTAAACCATCTTTAGAAAATATAATGTGGCATAGAGCTAAAATAAAAAAACCCTGTTAATGTTAATTTTCCCTTCCTCCATAAGATTATAAAAGCTACATGCTTCTTCTTGACCACTCAAGAGCCATCTTGTGGAGATACTGATGAAAGATGGAAGAATTGAGAAATCTGAGAGATTAATATTATTAAGGAAGGCCAACATTATGAAAAATTATATTTTAAATTATTTAATATAGACTTAGTTTTAAATTGGGTAGGGTTAAAAACTGATTTTTTTTATTTTCTACCCAAAGTATGGGAGTTGGGGGCAGAGAATAGATTAGTTATCCATAAAATTTAAAAATTATATTTTCACAACACCTTTATTTGGTATAAGTTAAAAAATCGTGGTTTTGTCTTAAGTAAATTGGGTCTATAAAAAAATTACTCACCACTGGTTTAGAAATAATTATTGATATTGTACAAAATTACTTGTTTGCATTTAATATAGCAAATTGTCTGGTTAAAATTAGATATTAAAATTTTTGACATTGGAAAAGTCTCACTTGGAATTCAAGACAGACGTCTTTAAACCAGGAAAATGGTTGTATTTTGACGTGCCTCTATAAATATGAACCTATTAAATAAACAGGGACTTCATAATAATTTTGGGAATCGTTCTAAACCTATGACTGTTGACTCCCCCAGAGTAAAGCCTGAATATGTAGATTTGGGGGAATTTACTGTCAGGTATTAAGATTACCTTATGTGATCCATGCATGCCAGAGTATATAGTGAAGAAAATGGGAATTCTCAATATCAGTACATACAGTGAGAAAAGAAGGCAAGCTTTGAGCACAAAACTATAAAAAATAGCCCCTTCTGGCCAAGAAATAACTGAAGATTCTTTTTTTAATGGTTCCTTTGAGCAGCCAGACAGGAGTCACACAGGGGCCTTTTTATTGGTTGGATCTTTGTCTTTTGTTCTATCTTCTTGCAGACTTCCTGAATTTTATCTTTTATATTCTATAATAAATTTCTTACTTTGCATAGCATATTTTTAATTTTCAGAGGGTTTTCTTTTGAAATTATTTATTTTTATGGCATTTTTATGATGGCTGCATTTTCTTTTACTTCTCTAAGGATATTATATACAGTTACTTTGACTTACATTTTGTCTGTTTTTTCTAAGTACTTTTTTTGTTGACTTATTCAATGGCTATTTTGACGTTGAAGAATTTTCTTCATTTGACTGGTGATTCTTGACTGTGTAGTTATATTTAAAAGTGAGAAACCAAAGCTGATTTTACCAATGAACTTTGTGTCAGTGGATAGGGCTCCTGATCCAGAAGGCTTTCCTGAAAGGTGATAAAGTGAATAGCTGCCTTTTCTCTAATGAATGTCCCATGTAAACATCTATAAATCTTGTTTTCTTTTGTTGTTCAGCTTTTCCAGAAAAGAATCCTCCAATATCATCACAGGGGGTTTTAAAGCTATCCCTAGAAAAGATCGAGGATTGTTTCACACTATCTGTACGCACACATTTACCTAATCAATTCGTGTCTATCTTTGCTTCTTGGCCTCTTGTTTGCTTGCCTTCTTTATATCTAGAACTTCTCTGGTTAGCTTTCTCCAGAGAATGAACACCTAGTCTCCTGGGGGTTCAGGAAGGGGAGTTAGCTTTGTGTATTTAGAGTGGGAACCCAAAAGGCACAACTACTTCTAATAAAGACTTTCAAACAATTCCTTTGTAGTCAGCCCTGTACAAAATTCTTACATTTTACACTGCATGTTACACCGTCTTTCTGAGTCTTTCTGGGGTTCCATGGAGCAGATTGCTGTGTTTCTCACCAAACCACCCCAGCAATTGCAAGAACATTGGTAAATATTCATTTTCCTCCATCTGCCTTTCTTCATCACACATTGGGATAAGAGGGTTATAGAAGTTTCCTAGTTTCATTGAATTTGGAATTCATATTTCTAATCTTTGTCCTCCTTCTTTTGAGATAATTTTTTAAAGGAGACAGGAAAAGTTTGGTTTGCTGTACTCTTTTGAAGTAAGTCTTGTTTTATTAAAGTGTATTATTATTATGAAATTAATATATTTAAGTTAGAACATTTAGATGTTAAAGAATAGAAATGATGACATAAAATAACTCATAATCCTACCTCTCTGAGATAATCACTATTAAAGTACATATTCTTAACTGACATATTGGTTCTCACTCTGTCAATATGACCCAAAACTAATTGTTAAACCACCCAGGTCCTCAAGGTTTTATCTTGCAAAATAAAGAGGTTACTCCAAATGAATTGAAAGGTAAAATGCACCTTCTACAGCCAGTTTGCCATTTAATGGAGTGAAACTTCTTGTTAGAATGGCAAATATATTCTTTTTCATTATTGCTCCTATTTTTTGCATAGTTTTACTAACAAGAGAAAGCACTACATAAAAATGTGTACTTTAAGAATTGTTACTATTATATAAACAAATAACTAAATAAGTAATCCAAGAGTTATAAACGAAAATTCTCATACAAGAGGAAAACAAAAAGTGCTGGTCATTAATTGCTTCTCTAGAAAGAAAGAAATTATCTGTAGTTTCACTTTCCACAACTCCAAAACAATAACACTTGTGAAGTTCTCCTGAGCTACCTAATTAATCAATCATGATTCATGATATTGAAAAATCCTTTCACAACAAAGGCCATGTCTTGTTCATCCTTATCTCTTTCATGGTGCTGAGATAGATAACTGCTTCACACATATTGACTCTTAAGGAAAGGAAATTAAATACATGAAAAAATTCTTCTGAAAAAAATTTAATAGACTATATTTTTACAGTCAGGTGGGTTTTTTCCTTTGCTGATATCATTATCAATTTAGACTAAGATATGAGAAGAAATTAATTTATTGTGCAGAAGGCATTTGCATGCTAAAATAAAATGTGGTTTGCTTGGCTTTTCTCTGAATAACGATTCTTCTCTCTCAAGCAAAGAAAAACAACATTTTATTAAATGTGTGTAGAAGATGTCTAACTTTGGAAAATATCAAAAGAAAAGTGGTATATTTGGAGTGTAACAAATTTTAATAATGTATTTGTTTTTAGACAATATATATTTATTAAATAAAAATATAGCTAAGCAAAACAAAGAAACATAGAAAGGAAAGTCAAATTAATCCCAACAGTCAAGAGCAGTCAAAGACAGCCACTGTTTACATTTTTGTTTTTTTATTTATAATATGTTCATTACATTTAAAAGTAAGGAATTACATTATTTGATCATAAAAGTGGTCAGAAATGAGTCGATTTTTTTCAAAGTGCTGCTCACAGTAAGCCTGAGGATTAAAGGGCTGCCAAAGTCTCCTGCATCATACAACAGATCAAAACAAGCACTCAACACTTGCACTCAACACAGAAGCCTGTATTATGGATGGAGGGGTTACGGAGCCAGTGGTCTTACCAACTACCTATTTCCTTTGGTCTCCCATCTTGCTTTCACAACATTTTTCTTTGGAAAGGATACAACTGGATATAGATGTAAACCAGTGACTCATCTTGCACCCTTACTTGCATATATCTGAAATTCCTAACCATCTTTTCAAGTTAAAAAAAATGTATCCAAACCAGTAGAATGTACAATCCTTCTTAACCTAAGACCATCTTCTGTTTGATCCAAGGGTTGGCAAACTATGACTGGTGGGCAAATTCAGCCCTCTGCCTTTTTCCTTACAGCCTGTGAACTAAAAATGGTTTTTAAGTTTTTTAATAATTGAGGGAAATTAACAGAAGAATAGTATTTTATAACATGAAAATTATATGTAATTCAAATTTCAGTGTTCATAAGTAAAGTTTCATTGAAAATAGACATAGCCATTCATTTATATAATATCTGTGGTTGTTTTCATGCCTCAACAGAGCTTAGCTAAAGCAGAAATTGTAGGGTCTGAAGTCTAAAATATTTATTATTTGACTCTTTACAACAAATGTTTGTCACCCCTAGTTTAATCTTTTCATTTCTCCTTTAATCTTAGCTTCAGGGGTTCCCTGGTCCATCTTGTAAATTTAATCCTGTCTGGCTTATTTACCTAAGACTAGCTTATTAAAAGAAATCTTATTTTTTAATTTATTCATTGCTTTATCTTGCATAATAAAGCAAAATTCAGCAAAACTAAAACAAATAGGAAGTCATCTACTAATGAGTGCAACATGTTATCTACTGCCTTTATTCAAAGGAGTATATTCCAGCTATAAACATCATGCACCCTTCTATGATCTCTTTATTCCAAGGGAAGATAATCATTGAAATATCAGTTTTTAAAAATCCTCTTTTCAATTGGTCTGTTTATCTTTTAAGAATGACTCATTAGTTGCCAGGAACTATTTCTTACTGTGTCATTGATTTATCTTAATGAGTGAAATAAAGTTTAGAAGCTCTTGTTATTGTCATGTCATTGATTACTTCAGCTGTATTTACCCAAAACTTGCAATATGTAAACAAACTCAATGTTTACATTTGTTCCCCTCCCAAAGCAAGATCATCACCAACAGAACTTGACAGACATCTTTGCAACTTTCAAAAATTATGGAAGATTTTGCTGTGATAAGGAAGGAATGCATACAAATCAGTAGTCATTTTGAACTCTGCTTAGCATAATCTGGAAAGTGCTTTGAGTATATCTTCCTTTAAATTTTGAAGGGAGAGGCACATCTGATTTATCTTCAGTATGTGGTGTTTATTACTCGGATACATATGTAACATAGAACATGTTTCTGATTGTTTCTGGCCATATTGCTATCCTAGATTCAATGATTCTAGGGTATACAACAAACTCTACGGATAATTAATATGGAGAAATAACAGTTCAAATTATCACCAGAGTGCTTCATTTTCTTTGTTCTTCTATGACTTTCAGTTTCAGGGAGATAATTTAATTGAATCAGTTTTCACCAGTCACTGTGGAGTGCCCTTTTTGGGTGAAGTTTCACTCAAACCACTAAAATTATAAAGATAGCTGACCTTCTAAAAGTTGATTACTTAGAGAGTTGATCTTCATAGGTTACAAAGTATTTGGTTGCCCAGATTCCCTTCTTTAAAGCATCATCCCTCTCCTCTTCCATAGTAACACCAGTTTAAATCCTTGATTTGGTTAAAATAACACCAGAAATGGTCATGTGATCCAGGCCTAGCCAATATCACTAGTCTTTGATTAGGTTCAAAAACGACCATGTGATCATATCCTGAAGATCAGAATCCTTCCAAGGCATTTTATTATCAGAAAAGGGAGAGTATTTTTCTCTTGAATTTCATGTCCTCCCTCCCTTCCTTCCTTGCTTCCTTCCTTCTTTTCTTCCTTCATCCATCCAACAAATATTAGTGAGTATCTTTATGGGTCAGGCTCTGATCAGGTCTGTTGAAATAAAATAGTGACTCAAATAGGACAGACATTCATGTCCTATGGAGTTTGCATTCTAATCATGGAGGGAAATAAGTAATAAACAGTAAATAAAATACATAAGTAATATTTGATACATTGAAAAGGAATAAGAGCCATGGGGAAAAAGGGAGAAATTAGAGCAAGATAAGCAGAACTGGTGGTCAGGATAAGCCTTACTAAGTAGATAACATTTAAGCAATGACTTGAAAGAGACAAAAGAATTAGCCATGGAAACTACTGAGTATAAAATGGTGCATGCAGAAGAAATTCCTATGGCAAGAGTATCCATACGAGGAATGGCCAAGGTAGTTGTTACAGAATGTGCAATGGGTAGTAGAACAGACAAGGGAGACCTGAAAGCCAACTGAGGAAAAACCATGCAGTGCTTTGTCTGCCATTTCAGTACTTGGACTTTTACAATAGGTAAAATGCAAAGTATTACAGGATATTGAGTAGAAGAGGTATGTGAAGATAATGCCAACTTCTTTGCTGAGAACATACCATAAGATAGAAGCAAAAACTGAGGCTCAGATTAAGGTAGTAGTAATGGTAGAAACTGAGAGATACATGACAGGTTTTGAAAGTAGAGCTGACAAGATTTTCAGATGTGCTGAATGAGGTATATGATAGAAAGGGGTCAAGAATGATTCCAAAATTTTTGACCTAAGTGCCTGGAAAAATAGAGTAGTCATTAAGTGATATGGGGAAGTCTGTGTAATGGACATACTTGGAGGATAATTAATTTTGGGCATTTGAGTTGAGTTTGAGATTTCTACTAGACATCCGAATGGAGATGTCAAGTAGGCAGTTGCATATACAGGTTTCTAGTTTGAGACTGGACACAGGAATTCAGAAGTTGTCAGATAATGGTTGATCTACAAAGCTACAATACTGAATGACACTATAAAAGAGAGAGAGAAGGACAGAAAACTGAATCTTAGATCCTTCAACAATAAGAGGCTGGGGAGACACAGAAGAAGAAGTAAAAAGGACAAGGAAGGAGCTACCAATGAGGTAGGAAAAAAATGAGGGTGGAATGGTGTCATGGAGGAAGGTATGATCAACTTCTAGCCAGCTTACCGTTGTTGGGTGAAGAGAATCTGCATGATATTGAGGCCAAGCAATGCAGAGAAACCACATTGAATCAAATTTGTTTTACCTTCAATCACACACTGATAGCCCCTAAAGTACTTTTGGCTAAGACAATAAATTTTGATCCGTTCAACATACACTACAAGAATCACAGTTTGTTCAACAAAGAGCTCCATTTAGAAATTTTTCTAAAAAGGAAGCAAGTTAACTGCCAGGTATTTCCATTGTCTTCCACATTCAAGTTCCCATTTGCTATACTCAGCATCTTTCTTTCTAGGTCTGTGTTTCCAAAGGTATCATCAATTTATCATAATATAGCTAGTTGAAGTAGCCCAACGAAAATCACATCCATCCCTCCCCAACTGAGCAGAAAACAAAATTATGACTTACTTCCGCAACCAAAATGATATCTCCAAATTATTTGAAGTTAATTTCTAGTATTAACATTTATTGTCATATGCATATATATATATATATATATATATCTGTAATTTGTGGCTTTACAATACAAGTAAAATAGAAATAAATAAATAAAACCTACTGTTTCTAGTGACATCCATTTATTTTCTAATTTTTCAAATAGTACCATATACTTGCAACTTACCACAAGGTCTTTGTTAGTATTAGTCTCTTGCTCTCATGCTCTCTTGTGCTCTCTTTCTCTCGATAGCTCCTCAGTTGACCTGGGACCCTTGCTTCACAGAATAGCATAAACCATAATTTCTAAGAGATTTAGTAGTTTCATATTTTCTCATTGACTTCCAGCAAGAAATAAAAGTAAATACCCAAAAAGTCCTCTAGTTCATCCATAATTTTTTCAAGTTTCATTTTGGGGATTAGACTTATTGCTCCTTTCAACATGGTGAACATGTAATTCTTTTTCACTGTAATCATGACATGAGACATCCAAAACTTCCAGATGCTAACTATAGTTTACAATTTAGTAAAACTGTTTTTATATTTTGCGTAAAAAATAACTGTGCCTTCCTTGTGTACTATCACTTTCATACATATGGTATCAGAATGCAGAGATTAGAAGATAATTATTATAAAAGTGGGATATCATATAATATTTTCAAAGGTACTATTACTACTGACCTTCTAGATCTATGTATGTAGCTAGGTAGAGGCAGCATTATATATTAATTGTCACATACTACATACCACACACCATAAGACAAAGTCAAATCTTCAGATCATTATGGTCAATAAGGGAGAGTAGAAATGAGTTTTCAATAGACCAGGCTATTATTGTATAAGTTCAGCTTCTTATCCGTGGTGTGAAAATAATAAGAGTAGCTCCTTTCATGGATGTCAGCTCATTGCTTTACTTCTATTTCTGTGAAATGAGTTCCATGAACAGACATAACATTGATGGAAAAGCTTGGTAGTACACGAGATAGTAAGCCTATGTCATTGGCAAAGGTAAGGTAGTCATAGGAAGCAAATTTAGATTCCAAATAGTATTTTCCAGTAAGAGTCAATAATTATTATATTATATTAATGCTGAAAAGATCTGGGATAATCAACAAATTCAAAAGCTAGCTGTTTTTGAATAGAGTTTAGTGGTCCATCAAAAACTCAGAGCTGCTGTTAGTAAATTTCATCCTCAGTAATGGCTATAACCACTGTTACTCTAGTAATAAGAGAATAAGTTATTAAACAGAAACATAGTCTCTATTCTTTTCAATTCCATTAATATTTCTGAGCTCACTGCAAATAAATGGGCTAGCTGAGGAAAAATACTATCAAATGTGGATCGCCTGCTTTTCTGTTCAGATGATTAGGCTCTGGCCTCTCTCTTAACAACTCCATCCATTTAGTCCTTATCTAAAACCCTAGAGTACAGATGCTCCAAATGTACCTCTTCCAAGTCCTTGTCAATTGAGTCAAATATCTGCCACTGTCCCCAAATCAAGGCAAATGTGGATCTCAGTCTAGACTTCCTTCCAGGCATAACAAACTACAAATATCCAACTTGAAATTCTGCTGAATGGAAGGATTTTCTTACTGTGTTATCTTTAAGCCTCACTCCTATGAATGCCCTAATGCTGAAATAATACACTTGTGGACAGTGCTGTCAAACCCTCCAGAATTTCCTATAAACATCTCTTAAGACTTTTATCTTCTTTAAGTTGAACAGAAAGAATTTTCTATAGACATATGTTGAGAGGAAGAATGGCAATGTGGCCTCTCTAGAGTCAATTCATGTAGGGAGAATTTGCTCCCTTTGTGTCCCCAGAGGCTTTATCCTTAACAGATCACTGCCACTTACTGGTGACTTTTCTTTGATCATATGGAAATCTGTGGCTTGGAGGATCATAAATGGCCAGCTCACCATGGTCAATTCCTGTCTCAGGGTCACTTATATCTTATGATTAGGACTTTGTTTTCTAGTGGCTTGTGGCAAATCAAATATTCATTCTCAAAAAGGAAGTGGTATTCTTTTGCAAGGTATATAACTTTACGCCTAAACTTAGGGAACACAATGAAACTTCCTCCTCTGGGATTTTGCCTCTTGGGAAATCTGCTCTGTTGGAGACTTCCGTCCTTCAAAAATCAGCAGTACCACAGGGAATATGCAGAAGGACAACTAGTACTTTAGCCTGAGCCAGCTAAAAATTCTTCAATGGTTCTTTAAAGTATACACCGTGAAGTACATTAGAACAGCCAGAATAAATTATTAAGCAGTGAAGGATATCTAGAAAGAAAAAGAAAATTCTTTCAAATTAAGAAGTTAATTAAATGTTCTTCCTCCTTCCCAATTAAAAGAACTAAAAGCTGTCCTTAACTTCGCAGGTGATTACGATTCACTATATATCTTAAACACTCATAAGAATTTTGCTAAGATATATGTATAGTCTATGGGTTTTATTTCTAACTTCTATCACTCATTTTTGTTTTTATAAATTTTATTTTATTATTTTTTAGAGATAGGTTTTCACACTGTTGTCCAGGTTGTAATGCAGTGGTGCAATCATAGCTCACTGTAGCCTTGAATTCCTGGACTCAAGTGATCCTCCTAACTCAGCCTCCTAACACATACCTTCCCAGGCATAAGCCACCACACCTGGTTAATTTTTTAATTTTTGCAGACATGGAGTCTTGCTAAGTTGCCCAGACTGGCATCAAACTCCAGGCCTCAAGTGAGCCTGCCTCCTCAGCCTCCCAAAGCTCTAGGATTACAGCTGTGAGCTACCACACACAGTCTTAAAAATGTCTTTATGTCTCTTTAATCATGCTGTCATTCTGGGTTTGGGTCGGATAAGAGTGAGAATGTACACCAGACTACTCAGGGTGAGATCAAGTAGCTTGCCTCCTCTTTGTTTTTTTACTAGTTATGTATCCTAAAAATAATTATTTTATCACCATTCAATATGAAGAGTGTTACTAGGCAGAGTTTTATCTTGGCCACATCAGCAGGGATTAACCTTTTTCGAGAACAGATATAGATGGTCATCTTTGACTTGTGTTTTATAATCCTGATCCCATCATCTGTTGCTAGGCTAGAAGGGTTAGCTTTATTTAGCATGAGTGGCATAATCTCAGCAGTTTATTGTTAAAATAACACATTTCTTAGAAAAATACAGTGAGTTTCCAAGGTAGACTTTATATCTGAACCATTTCAAAGAACAAAGGGCGACCCTTTCGTAAATGATTATTTCATACCATATGCTTAGTGTGTTGCATAATTAATTGGAGGAAGTAATATCCCCATTATACAGGTGAAGAAACAAAATCAGGTTCCCCAGAATCATATCACAGATAGCCCTATCTATACTCACGGAACTCTTTAAATAGCTTGAAGAAGATGGTGAAAGTTTTTTTTTAAAAAGGCCTTTAAATTCTTCCACCCTTCAAATCAGGGGCATGTAAAAACAAATACACATAAGGAGGTAGCACATTATTATCCAGGTCTTAAATGTTACGATTAATATTGTTGCAAGCAGTCTTTAATGATTAAGTAAAATAAAGTGAATAAAAAATGTGTCTGAACTTTAAGTAATAGTCTTCATCCTAATAGAATTCTACTTAAATCCTCAGCTTCTTAAACACACTTTATGGTTGCTTTGGTTTTAAATGATTTTTTAAAAGGTTGCTTTTCCCGCCTGTTATACTAGAAGGAAACTAACTCTAATGTGACTCCTATAGAGGTGCTATACGCACAGTGGCTTGCTGAGTCTTAAATGTCTCCTATTTAAATATGCACTTTTCCACCAATTAAAGAAGTAGATTACAACAGCATACATCTCGTGGGTTTCCCTAATATATACTATTACATATTACATTTTATCATTTACCTGAGAACTTTAAATCATCTCTGAAATATCTTCTAATTTATAAACTATGGCTTTCCAAAGTGACGCAAGTATTTGTCATTGTTACCATGAGTATATGCAATTTTTTTCCTGATTATAACCATGTCCTAATGCAACATTACAAACTAACATGAGTAATGTTTTTGATCTCTATTCTGATGTTGTATACACGCCCTTCATTTTTTAATTTGTATTCAGATTTCACATCAGGAGGGAAGAGTCTAATTGATTGTTCTGAAGACAAAGTGCATACCACATCAAAATAATTGGAAATTTGGGACGCAGTCTTGTATACATAATGCATTTTTCCCTAGTTAAGGTTTCTTTTGAATTTGAGGTTACACAGTCAAAATGCAAACATTTTGAATATTGTTAAACTGAAAATGTATTATTATGGATACTCCGTAGTTTGCTGGCACATGAATTTAAAATACCAAAAATGTCAAGTAGTAGGAGCCTGCTTTATGGTATTAAATAAAATGAAACTTTGTTCAAAATATATATCTTTCTTTATTAAGCAGGTAGATGTGAATGACCTAGGTTCAAATTCTGACTCTCCTCCTATATGCTAGTTTAACCGCAAGCTTAAGCTCGCTAAGTCTCTTTTCTAATCTAGAAAATGCCCATAATAATTCAGTCACCTTTGTGATGATTATATGAGATAACATGTGAAAGTATCTACCTAAGATAGGTTTTTGATAAATGTTTCTATGTTTAGTTTCTGCTAAGCATTAACCTGTTTAAATGTTATACAAGCTGCGTAAATCACCAAGATAAAGGGAAATTAGAGTTTATTAAAAAATCCTAATTACATTTTTCACTCTGAACATGTATAGATGGTGGATTTCGAGTTTAAAGGGGGATTCTGGTAACCAAGTGGCAAGATATAACAGTTACTCTGCTCTCTTCTTAATTATTTAATCTAGTATTCAAGTCTCTACGTAGTAAAAAGAACTAACCTTTCCCAGTGGCCACTCAGGACATCCTCCCCTATAAAAAGTCCATTCCTAATTGTTTTCCAACCCCTGTCTCCAATCTAATGTTTACCTTGCAGCCCAAGTTTTTCTTCTCAACTGGAAATATGCCATGTTCCCACTCCCACACTTTTGAAACGCTAGCCCATTTGCCTTGAATTACCTATTCTCTATTACCTGAGTAATTCCATTGTTTCTCATCTCAACCTAGATATTAATAATACCTGTTTTAGAAGGCCTTACGTGAATGTCATACCCTTCCCCAAACTAAAATAAATGTTTTACAATTCTACCCTCTAATTTATTATCACTGGGGATAATATAGTAGATGCTTAAGAAATAGGATCCCGTATGAGGTACTCAATGCTTGTTAATTGAATCCATCCCATGGTGATACTGAACTCTATTCCTATCCTCCTTGTACATTAGCAATGAATGGAATGTGCTGAGTCAGTAACAAAATTTGAAGACTGTTCAGGATTAATCA
Organism: Tarsius wallacei; assembly: GCA_963574415.1. NCBI lineage: Eukaryota > Metazoa > Chordata > Mammalia > Primates > Tarsiidae > Tarsius > Tarsius wallacei. The sequence goes on from CAUYQG010181857.1 coordinate 14,842, forward strand.
TTGTGACTTTACTTGCTCATGTGTATCTCATCTACATATTTTGCAGTCTAACTTAACCTGTCAAGACCATGGGCACAGATAAGATCAGAGTAGCAAAAAGAGAAGTTGGAGAAACAACTTGGCCTGCATTATGATTTTACCTTAGCCTGATCATGAGTTTGGGAAGAAAAGAAGATGGAGTGAGTAGTTTCAAAGGGCAACAGACTAATCAAATTTTTGTACCTGGAACCTTAGAGGCTAGTTCCCATCACACTCCTGATGTGTTATTGGGCACCAGCCCTTGACATCTACATCAGCGTAATATTAAGCAATTTTCATTGAGCAACTTAAAGCCTTTATCTTGCAGGTCCAATAATAAAAAACAAATATAATAAAGACATAGGAAATCAGAAAATTCAATAAAATCTTGCATAATACAATTAAATATCATAATCACATTAAAAGAAAGTAAATATTAACTTGCAAAACATAGGTAATAATGTCCCACATTTACTCAGGTTTGTTCAAAAGCACAAATAAAATGCAGCTTCGTATTTTCAATTTACAGATAAGACATCCACCCAGGCCTCTACATCCTGGATAGCTAGGACTAGGAGAGTGGTGGAGACAAGTTGAGAATAGTACATTCATTCCAATGGGATAGCACGGGTTCATTAGAATAAATCGAAGGTGTCTTAAACTTACACATTCTCTTTCAATCATTCAGTTCTCTCATATTGCCTTGTTCTTTTGCTCTTTTCCAAATTTGGGGGCTCCTCTCCAAGCCAGACCTGAAGTAATTATGAAAGTCACAGAGTTTAATCTTTGGAGTCTCTCATTGCAGGGAACCTGGAATCCCTTCCCGGGCTCAGGGAGCTATTCACAAGGTGATACATCTTTGCTAAATTTGCAATCATTGTCTATTTCCACTCTGATTCCCCTCTCTGTCACAGTCTCCCTCTTGTTGGGTAGCATTGGAGTGGACACATGAAGTTTTATAATTAGCCTCTGGGGACATTTAAATATATTTTTGTAGTTTGCAGTTTCTGCTTGTAAGTTAAATTATTGCTGGCAGTCTTGAAAGGCTTCTAGGAATAATGTAGTCAGTTTAAAGAGTATTTAAGGAAACTTGAAATGTCCTGAAATTTTAAAGCTCCTGGAGGACAGAAGCTTCACAGAGGACTTTCTAAACTTGACAGCACTGGGAGATTGTACGTGGCATTATTAACTATAAGTTGTGAAGCAGAAAGAAACTTTTCTTAAACTGATACTAGTTTTTAAGAAATTAATTTTAAATGGCTAATGTTTTAAAGCAAATTTTTACTTAGCATGCCAGAGGAAAGATAAAGTTATTTTTCTGATCTCTCTGTGCAGGGATGTCGCAAAATCATCATACGAAGAGGCAATGAAAGTGTAAGCAGTCAATAATATAGAAAGAAAACGTATTATGGGATGAGTCAGACAGCTAATTATTACAATTAGTTATATCCTCTCACCTGTATTTTCTGAAACATTTGACAGTTTTTGAAAATTAAAATTTATTTGAACATTCTTTTCTCATTTTGAATATATATGTTCATTTTAATTCCTATTTTTTTCTTTTCCCTGTAATTTTATTTTTCCCCAAAGCTCCAAAAAACTGTTTAGGTTTCAGGCATCACAAAGCCTACATTCATCCTGGATGCAGCTAAGGTGAATTTGCAGTTGGGGCAGAGGCCTTAAATATCTGTGTGTCTTCAGAATGCTCTCCAGCAGAGCTCCCAGGGTGGATGGGTGTGAATGGTCTCAACTGGCTCTTGGGAGCAACAGCCCCCCTGGCAGGAGTATTTGTTCCCCTCAAACTGGCTGTTTTGCTCTCTTTGCCGTGGTCTCAGGTCCTACTGCCCCGCCAGCCATCCTTACATCTCTTTATGTTCATCAGGTGGGTTTGCAGATGCTCCGGGGCTCCCTTTTCATGTTGCACTCCAGCCCTGGGGAAGCAGGACTTCAGATTCTCTCGTATAGCTAGCTAGCTGCCTTCCTCCACCTCCACCAAGTCTTTGCACAGAGATAGGAAGGACTCTCTACCCTGCCTTCGTCTGGAGATTGTGATTTTCCACAGAAAATACAGAGAAGTATGCTTTTTATGTCACCCTTAACAAACTATAGGTTTTTAGAGACGGTTATCCTCTAATTTAATACAAATGGTGATAATCCCAATATGTAACCTAGTTTTCTGTTTTCTCAATCCATTGAGACTATAATTTCATTTTCTCTTTGGCCATAACCTTCGTTACATAAAATTCTATATTTCAAGTCTTTTTTTTTGACATAATGGATGAGAAGTCATATTCACACAACTATAGAATCCAAGCCAATTTTCTTGCTTAAGTTTTGAAGATCCTATCGTGGGTGTCTGAAGCTGAATATGAATTATTTCTTTCTCTCTTCATTTTAGCTGCAATAACTTCTAATTTCTACCTCCAATCCACCACCCATACAAAACAATGGATCCCATGCTGATTGAGGAAAAGGTCAGGTACACAGGGAAACAAAGGTACAAAAGACACAGGTCTCACTTGGATTTTCCATTCTTTTCTTACCCCTCACTTCACATAAGTAGATGAAAAATGAGAATATAATTTCAGAAATAATATATTAGAGCTCATTGGAAAATAAAGGGAGAAAGAAGAAACCTCGATAAATTATAAACACCTGACTCTTCGATTGGATCATACCTACTCTATTTGAAGACCTTTCAATGGAAAGACTCCTTTGATCAGGAAACAAAAGAGGAAAGATTATAGAGTTAGCTCCACCCCCAGAAGTGACTTGCCTGACACCCACTGATAGAGCAATGATGCTGAGATCTCCTGGAACAGCAGTGCAAAAGGTACTCCTCAAGGTTATTTCCAATGGTGACAAGGTGAAAAATAAAATGAATATTCATTTGGATGCTTATCCTATTTGAGCTTGTTTCTTTTCCTTTGAATTACTGGGGAAAACTTATGCATTGTGATTTTTTAATTTCATAATTGCTAATAGCTTTTCTGACAGACATGGCATAACCTGACCACTGGATTTCACTTATTCTTTTTATTATTTGGCCAACTATGTCACATAGCAGAAGAAATATATTTATGATAAACACGCTGATGTAGTGAAAGTACAATACCAATTGACAATGTTGTTCATTAAAATATCGAACTCCATCCTCAAAATGTTGAAAGCTGTTTTCACTGTCTATTGTCCATCGGCTTCATTTTTCCATCAACCATTCCATAACAATCATTGAAGCACTCAGTGCTGTGAATGTTGTCTCTGCATTTTCCAAGACATTCCTAATCTACTTAGATCATAATATTTTAAATAATTATATTTATTTTAAATTGGAAGAAACTAAGACTCTGAGAGGAATAAATATCTCTTCTGAAAACTCATATCAACACAACTGGAACTGGATGACCTGTCTTGTGACTTTCAGTCCATCACTCTTTATACTATGCATTACCCTTTTTCTGTTTTTGGTTATGCATGATTGCACCATTTACTAAGCAAGATAACAGAAGTAATAATAGAGAGAAAACAAGCTAATTTCCAATTATAAAGATAATTAAAAGTCAAATAGCAAGCCTGAAAACTATACTTGCAAAACATTGCAGAGATGTAAAATCTTTAATGCTCATAAATAAAAGAAAAACACTCAGATTCTGTGCTGGGTTTAATCATGTCCCCACCTCCAACACAAAGATACAGTAAAATTCCAACTCTTATTAATTGATGATGTGAGCTTATCTGAAACCTGAATCTTTATAGCAGTAAGAAAGTTAAAACAAGATCATTAGAGCATGCCCTAATCCAATATCCCTGGTGTACTTACACAAAAGGGAAATTTGGACAGAAACAGGCATTTACACAAGGAGGATGCCATGTGGACATATAGGCACAGATGGGGAAGTGAGGTGGTGATGTATCTTCAATCCAAGGAACACCAAAGATTGCCAGCAAATCACTGGAAGCTAGAAGAGAGGTGTTGAACAGACCTTACTTCACAGCCTTCAGAAGGAACCAATCCTGCCTATAACTAGATCTGGGACTTCTAGCCTCCAGAACTGTGAGACAAAAAGTTCTCCTGTTTAAGCTATCCAGACTGTGAGAGTTGGTTAGGCTAGCCCTAGCAAACTAATACAGACCCCAAATCATAAATGGGTAGGGGTCAGATAAATTTTTCAAATAGTGTTGTTTACAAAAATATGCCAAACTCTAAATTGTTTTAAGATAGTTTATTCTGGCAACTAGGAGTGACCAGACCTGGGATCATCCATCCTTAGGAGATCCTGAGAAAATATGCCTGGAGTGGTTGAATTACAGTTTGGTTATACACATTTTAGGAAGGCAGAAGTTGCAAAAACCATAAATCAATATATGTAAGATTTTCACTGGTTTGGCCTGGGATGGAGGAACCATTCCAAGCAGGGATTTGCAGGTTATTGGTGGATTTAAGGATTTCTTGACTGGCAACTTGTAGATCCTATCTAAGGAATTTTGGAAATCAGTAAAGGACAAAGTGCTCAGAGTTTATGAATCCCCCAAAAAAGACTTTGCAGGGTTATAAAATATTTTGAGTTTCTTCTTTATCTGTTGTGTGAAGCTGTGCCAGAGTCAGGTTAGAAAACAAACTTCAGTATGCTGTATAGGGTAATAGGGTAATAAAACTCCATCTGGTGTGTCCTTATTAGGTGTGACTCCCCAAGCTCCTTAGTTAGGAATTTTATTAAGAGGGAATAAAAGGGTCACAGTTTAGTCCTCAGTTTATATAAATAGTTAACAACTGTTTTTAAATTATTCAAATTTGCTAATAATTTAAAAATGCAAGTCAGGCACCATGGCTCATACCTGCAATCCCAGCACTTTGGGAGGCAGAGACGAGGAGATTGCCTGAGCCCAGGGGTTTGAGACTCATCTGGGCAACTTGGTGAGACCTCATCTTTACAACAAATACAAAAATTAGCCCCGTGTGGTGGCATACTCTTGTAGTTCTGGACTTGGAAGGCTAAGGCAGAAGGATTGTCTGAGCCCCTCAGGTCGAGGCTGCAGTGGCCATGAGCATGCCACTGCACTACTGCCTGTGTGACAGAGTGAGACTCCAACTCAAAAATTTTAAAACTGCATATTTAAATAAAACAATCTTATTTTTATAAAGTAAATTGGCAATTAAAATGCTAATATTGAATGATTTAGGATATATATATATATAGAGAGAGAGAGAGAGACTTTAAGATGCTCATACATTTGACTGAGTATTTTCCATTTCTCTAAATACCACTTAAAGAAAATAGACAACACTTATAAAAGCAAATAACTCAAAAGGTTAGATTTCCAAAAATAGGGAAAGAGTTAAAGAAATTGAAGTAGCTTTATAAGAGAGACTAGTTTATAGATGAAAATATTAAAAACTTTTACTATTACTGGATAAAAATTATTTTTTAATTAAAAAATCATAATTAGATGTGATTACACAATTCTAAGCTTGCCTTTATAAATTTTTATTGGAAGAAAATGAGGGGAGGTCAATTTTAAATGTGAAAATTGCCTGTCTTAAAGTACTTATCTTATTTACAGATAAGAAAGTCTCCCAGGTTTCCCTGTGATGCATATATAAAGGAAATCACAGGAAAAAGAGACTCAAAATGGACAGTGTATCAGTTTTCTAGAGCCTCTATTAATAAATTGCCACAAACTGAGTAACCTAAAACAGCAGAAATCTCACAGTTCCGAAGCCCAGATATCTAGAATCAAGGTTTCATCTGGGCCATACTCCCTCTGAAGGCTTTAGGGGAGGATCCTTCCTTGCCTAACCAAGCATTTGATGGCTCCTGGCTTTCATTGTTTGTAGTAGCGTAACTTAAATCACTCCTGTTCATATGGGCTTCTTCCTTGTGTCTTTGTGTCTTCTCTTTTTGTAAGAAAACCACTCAATACACATAGGGCTCAATTATCCAAGATAATTCCGCTTCAGTATCCTTAACTAACTATGTCTGCAAAGAACCTATTTCCAAAAAGAAGGTCACTTTCTGAGGTTACAGTAAACATGAATTTTGAGAGGACGCTATTTAACCCACTAAAGAAAGGAAAAAAGAAAAGAAAAGAAAAATGGACAAAGTTGGTATTTGCTGTGTTATGATTGTGTATTATATGAGATTAGGCATGATATATTTGCACATATTCTTTATATCAATTCAGTTTTTAATTTTCTTTATACTCGTACAAAAAATTTTTATTTTATTTATTTATACTTACATTTTTTTGAGTTGGGGGGGTCTCACTCTGTCACCCATGTTGGAGTGAGGTGGCACAATCACAGCTCACTGCAGTCTCAAATTCCTGGGCTCGGGCAATCCTCCCACTTAAACCTGCCAAGTAGCTGGCACTAAAGGCATGCACCACCACACCCAGCAATTTTTTTTTGACTTTTTTGTAGAGACAAAATCTTGCTATGTTGCCTAGGCTGGCAGAATAATTTTTTTTTTTCTATCTGATACATGCCCTCTGTTAGATGTCGACTAATGGATGTCCTCTGATAGATACCTCAGAATAATTTTAAATAGGTAAAATCGTGAGTCTTCTGAAAATGCAAAATAAATACATGTCAAATCTGCTAATCAATTCATTTAATGAAGAAATAGTAATATGTTAAAACTAGTTTAAAGATATTTTCAAATAGCAGGAAAATGCCACTGCCTTCAGTATGGCTGAGGTGAGGGGAGTGGGAAGAGCACACATCGATGTCGACATTACAGCACTTTGGGAATTTGGAATCTAAAAGTCACAGGGGACCCAATTGCTATGACTTTTCCCTGAACAGACTCAGTTCTGAGCTCTTGAGTCTCGGAGAAAGCCAAACTACCCTAACTGCCTAGCAGGGCAGAACACCTGGGTGGAGAAGCTGAATATTTTCAAATGATTGTTAAAAACCTATTACAGTGACCACAATGCAGCAGGGATTGGCAAACCACAGTCTGTGGCCAAATCCAACCTGCTGCCTGCCTTTATAAATGAAGTCTTATTGGAACACACACACACACACACACACACACACGCGCACACACACACTTTGGTTCCAAGAGCATTTGAGAAGCTCAATATTCATAGGCAATGTTAGGATAAAATAGATAAGCTAAAAACTTGATAAATTTTAAAAGGCCATACACTCCAACATTTAGGATTATTTGTCCTACCAGACAGAAATTATCTCATCTCTACAGGATAAAAATCTTGAAGTTAGCATGTAACTTCACTAAGTCTCAGGCCTTTAATCAATAGTAAGCAGTCTGTTGAAATAACTGCACTCCCCTCACACTTGTATTACACTGCAAAACTCAGTTACATAATGAAAGAAGCACATTTTTATAAAAGAAAATATTTTATTGCGTACTGAAAATTTCTAAAGTTAATTTTCATATTATAAGAAAAAATAGTTAACAAAATAGTAAAGAGAAGATAGGATTGAAACTTTATCAATTATTTTAAATATAACAAATAGTTCCATAGTAATTTCAATAACAAGGATCTTATGTGATTGTTATATCAGATTGAAATTCTTGAGATTTTGAGTGACAAAAAGTGTATTATGAATCATTAATTTCTATTCAACAGAAATAAATTCAAGCTCATTTGCACATCAGGTTTTTTTATGTTTAAAGAGCTCAATTATAACAAAAATTGAAATGCCATCTGCATAATTTCTTAAGTATTAACTGTATATAAAGATAAAACTATTAACACAATATTCTTTAACTGTTTCATTATATACACATGTGTATATTTTATATATAAATATGTAACTATATAGATTTTAAAACCTACATATTTGTATATAACTATATATACATAGTTTTAAGAACTATAGTTTTTAAAAGATTGGACCAAATTTTTACACTGCCAAAAAGTTTTTTACACTTAATAATCCCACGTAGAGAGTAGATTTCTTTTAATAACCCAAAGTAGCCAGGGAAATTTTTCAAAATAATCACCTTGGATGCATACATGTGTTTTACTATAGGCTATAGGAAACTGCTCACACAAAAAATGTTTGAATCTTTTTACCAAAGAGTACCCAAGTGTTTTTTAAAAAAATAAATCCATTTATTTGTATCTGTTACAATTATGTGTGCATATAATGCCAGTTTTATTTAATCAGATTAGGGTGACATATGTATTAGTTGTTCCTTAAGCACTGACGTATGATTTGCAAGTTGAGATCCCAAAAGAAATCATAAAAGATATTTTAAATAAACTTATTGGCATATGTGTCAAAAGCATTCTAAAACTTCTTAATATCAACTACTTCTTTTAAATGCAACCAAATGTGCCCGGTACTTGCTGTATGCTTTAAGAGAAACAAAAGTCATACTCATTTTTAGGGGTTTCATTTTTCATGACTGGAAAAATCCTCTTAGCCTAAAAAAGCTTCTAATTAGAATATCTTCTTTATATGCGAACTGGAAGTTGCATTTGTTTTATTGTTGGTTTATAATCTGAGATTCTGACTGATATGTCAAGACTAGTGCATCATCAAAGTTAGCACCAAAAATATAACAAACAAAGCACATTCATTCATGTAATAAATAATTACAGAATGTCTATGAGGTACCATACATTTTGTTAAGCAATTGAGGCCAACTTTATTGGATTCTCTATTTCAAGATGCTGGCTGTTTCACTGGAGATGAATATCTGTTCATGTAAAACAATTTTAAAACTATAAGAGAGAATGGATAATCAAGCACAAACAATGTTAAAATTTGCAATCTAGTGTTAAAACACTAGAACGGTTTTTGAATATCTCTATTTTTTTCATATTCCATATGCAATCCATTAGGAAACCCCAGATGATCATCTTTCAAAATACCCCAAATCCAAGTGCTTTTCAAGTCCTCTCTTATCTAAGCCAGCATCTTCAGTAGCCTGGGTACAGCAGTGGGCACCCATCTAGTCACCCAGCTGCCATCTTTTCCTTTCTGAGATTGTTCTCAATACAACCATGAGAATAATCTGAGTAAAATTTAAATCAGGCCATAATTACTCCCCTTCCAACAACTTCCTGTTTCATTCACAATAAAAGCCAACATCTTTGCAAAGGCCTGAAAAGCCCTGTGTGAGCTGGCTCTGGACACCCCTCTGATTTGTCTTTTATGATTCTCACTCCTACCATTGGGCTAGACATTCTGTACTCTGTTATTTTTCAAGCATGACAAACTACCCTTATCTCAAAGAATTTATATGTGTTTTTCTCTCTGCTTTGAATGCTATTCAATGAGTATTCCTAAATGTCTTTCTCTCTCACTTCTTCCCAGATCTCTACCCACATCTCTGCTTATTAGAGACTTCCTCACTGACTACTGTATATAAAATCACAATACACCTATGCCCCTTTCTACCTTGCCCTATTTGTTATTCTTCATAGAAGACAACTATCATTGGTTGTACTACATATTGTTGACTTATTTCTTTGTGGTTTGTAAAAAGATGAAGAAAGAGCATTCTGAACATGAGAAAAAGCAAGTGCAAAGACTTTTAATCAGCACAGAACTTCCTGTGTTCTGGGCCAGTGAAACTGGAATGAAGTGTGTTTGTGTGTGTGTGTGTGTGTGTGTGTGTGTGGAGAGAGAGAAAGAGAAAGAGAGAGAGAGGGAGGGAGAGAGAAAGCGAAGGGAGAGGTTTAAATTTTTAAAAAGCACAAGAAAGCATGATAAAAAAGTTTTAATTTCATTCTAACTTCAATGGATGTTTTAAGTATTTGATTCACAAGGTCTGAATGGTATATTTTTAAAAAGTCATCTTATTTTACTGTATAAAAAAACAGAATTGTGGGGGAGTATGTTGGATATTCCCAGCCTTCCCAATCCACTCCCCCTTTGTGAATGCTGGGGGGCTGATCTTTATAGCCAGTGTCAGTCAGACATACTAGCCAGGAATTGGTGAGACTTTCCCCCCAGAATCGTATCTTCCGAGCTGAGATTTGGCAGTCGTGATGCTCCTCCACCAAGGCCTCAGATGCTGTTTGGGGTAGTGATGGAGAGAATTCCTGTAGTCACTGCTTATGGTTCCAGTAACTACTCCCTTGTCTGGCTAGCCCAGACATGTTTTCTTATTTCTTTTTGGCTCCTCCTCACCACATCCACACCTGGAGATGTACCATCTATTTTTAGCCAGGACCATGACAGCAAGTAAGTGAAAGACTTAGGAAGCAATTTCAGAAGAGAGAGGTGGCTTGATCTAGTATGGTGTCAGCAGAGATAAATAGATATGAGATTTATTTTGAAGTTAGAATTAGAGGGCTTTGCTCTATGACAGTCACAGGAGATCAGACAAAGAAATAAACAGGAATGACTTCCATGTTTGTGTTTGAACTTCTGGCCAGATCATAGAGTCACGTAAAGTGACAGAGGAAAAACAGGCATGGCAGAAAATAGTATGAAGAAGAAAAATATCAACAGTTTTGCTTTTTCTTGACATTTGAGTTGAAGTCTCTTCCTTAGTATACAGCTTGATTAGGAGGTTGGATACCAGAGAGACACCAAGGCTAGACAAAGTGGGAAATTACGCACACAGAGGTGGTATTTATTATCACATCCTGGATAAAGACGTCATGTTGGAAGAAAGCATGAATTTAAGTGAAAAATCTCCTGGGCATCTCCCTTTCAAAGGTGGAAAACTTGAACATTTAAAAAATGGGTAGAGAAGGAGCAGTCAGTAAAAATGACAGAAATACAGACTGTAGTGTGCGTATTTGTTTGTGTGTCTGTGTGTATGTAAACAGGAGAGAATCAGAGTTGAATGCTCCAGAGGCAGGAAGGCATGAGAGTAAAGTCATTAAAAGCAATTTTGGCGGGAGTGGAAGTTAATGAAACAAAGAGGTTTTCATTGGAATTCACCATCATTCATTAGAGATTTATTATACTCTGAGGATAAAGGATAGAACATCAACAATAATAAAATGTTCCTTTGTCTTTATTTAATTTTGACAGCTGAGAATATATTATTCTTGGCACCATGTAGACAGGCTATGCTACTCACTGTTAGGACTCAGGTGATCAGTGCCTTGCCCCAGTCACTATATATATGTTCATTTATAATTTTCTATCACTACCCTGCTTTAATTGAATTATAAAGCTTTACAAACCAAATTATAACAACTGCAAAACAAATTAGATGTTCAAGATGATATAATGATACACTCTCATTCAAAATTCTACTTGCAAGGTTTTGAGCATATCAAAGACCTTTTTTTGCTGGTGAACTTTAAAAGTGATTTTCAATTTTTTAATTTATAAAATAATACCACATTAATTATATTATTTATTATATCAATGTGTTCTGTGAAATATTTTGTTTTGAAAAATAATTCCCTTACTATTAGTTTAGCATACAGGTCATTTGGGGAGGGGGAGTGGCAAATTTATTTTTCAAGAGCTTTCTTTTTTTTTTCTTTTTAAAATTGCATTAAATTATTCCAAATAATTTTTGCAATATTAACAACTTGCTTTTTTTCTTGCAAATTTAACATGTATTAATAAATGATATCCTACCTCAGCATTAAGATACATTTAGTTATAGAGTAAAAAAACCCCGATAGAATCTTAAAAAATAATTTGGATTGCTGAAGGCATTTAATATTTTAAGCGATAATTTGTTATAAATACCATACCAAATTTTATCAGTTACTCTATTTTTTAGATAAGATTTTAAAAATGAAATTCCACAATGTACTGTAAATAACACAAATGTGTAAAACCATCATTAGACTGGCTTCTAATTTTTTCATTTTATATTTTAAGATTTCTGATGTGCCAGTTGTCTCCATCTTTTAAAAAAATGAAACAAAAATAGAATGCAAAGTAACTGATTAAGATTTTTTATCTAACATGAAAATGAATGCTTAGAATCAAGATACAGACAGATGGGTAATATAGTAATTAATTGAAATGTGGATCTTTGTTTTACAGTTAGATAAACAAAATTCAAAAATAACCTCCTTTCATACTTAAAGATATTTGCATCTATTAAATTTCCTTTCCAGCTTCAAAGTTATATTTAAATAAACCAGACAGTCAACAGATAAAAGTAAATGTCTCCAACTGCATATAGATTCAAAATAAGACATTGAATGGAACACAACCAACTCTGAGAACAAGAACAGAGGAATAAGAGATTGGATTTAACCCCAGTTTTACCAATGTCTCTGGGGAAAGTCAAATTTCTCTTCTGTTAGTTTCCTTATAAATAAAATGAAGAGGATAGTGCTTCTTTCTATTTCAGGAGTGTTTTTTTTTTTTTTTTTAGACAAGAAGTATCTTTTTCTTTCTTTCTTTTTTTTTCTTTTTGGTTTGGCAAACTCTTGTGGAAATGAGAGGAAGGTGTAAGATAAGTGATTACATATGTTACTTAAATAAAGCTTCTTTTTAAAAAGCACTATTCTTTTCTTTTCTTTTCTTTTCTTTTCTTTTTTGAGTTGGAGTCTCACTCTGTTGCCCATCCTGGAGTGCAGTGGCACGCTCACAGCCACCCCAGCGTCAACCAGCTGGGCTTGGGTGATGCTTCCGCCTCAGCCTTCCAAGGAACCAGAACTACAGGCATGCACTACCAAGCCCGGCAATTTTTTTTTTAAATTGTCTCGCCAAGTTGCCAGGGCTGGTCTCAAACCTGCGGGCTCAGGCAATCCACTTACCCTGACCTCCCAAAGTGCTGGGATTACAGGCTAAGCCACCAAGCCCAGCCACCACTCTTTTTTTTTTTTTTGATTTGATGAAAGGAAATATCGTCTTTATTCAAAAGTCAGCAATCTGAGGAGATGGCGGACTGAAGTTGCAAAGACCACCTCAAATTCTCAGATTCACCATACCACCATAGGGTTTTTAAAGGGAAATTTGGTAAGGGAAACATGCCAGAGCAGTGCCAGGGCAGCCTTGTGTGTTTTGTCCTGATTGCTATTTTAAGTCATCATTCCTTGGAGGTCTGACTGGCATTGTCCTGACTGTGACCCAGTAGTGGACTAATCACAGCTCCCCTAAGTGGGAGGATTCCACAATCAGGGCAACATGCCTAGTTTGTTTCAAGATTCGCCTAGGAAGTTTCTATTTATTTATCTATTTATTTAACGACTTTTGGTTTGTTTGTTAATTGTAAAGATGTGGGGTACAATTCAGGAATAAGTATACAAGTGGTCATCATACAGGTAAAGTTTGGGCATCCCTTTGGTCCCTACTTCTGTTTTGAGATCAGTTACCCTTATTGATGTTATGTGCCTCCCCCTACTTTTCCCTGGCAGTGTCTCCCTACTGCCAATCCCTTCCTTATAGTGAAATGTCTGTAAAATCTATATGTCTGTATAACCTATAATAACCTGTAAAATCTTGTTTGACACAAGTAACTAAATCTTCCAATTTAGTTGCATGCCTGCTGCCCAGATGAAGTGCCCAGATGTAGCTCCCCCTGCCCTGCACATGTAACCAGAACGCTCTTAGCCCTTGAGCGGTAACTTCCCCCTTTTCTTGGAAATCCCCTACCCCCTACATCCTGTTAAGCAAACAGCAGCTGGCCAGCAGCCAAACTAAGCAAGCAGGTAGCTACAAATTGTTCCATCCCTGACTCTGACCCCTCCCTAAAATGTAAATGGTAATTGCAAAAGCTGTGGTTTTTTCCTATGAAAGCCCCCTGCTTGCTTTGCTCAGGGTTGAGACATTTTTAGTGGCATTAGCCCACTCTTGGCCACCGACTATTAAAGGACTCGAATCTGACTCTCTGCATGTTGTGGTCACTTTCTCGTACTCTGATCATAACAAATGGAGGGCCCGGTGGGATTATATGACCAAACTTGGGAGGCAGCCCCACTCTGGCTTTCCCCAGCTCGATAGAGACATTATAGGGGAGGCACCCCCTGACTTGTCACAGGGCCCCATAACCTGTCATCAAGTTCAGAGTGGGTTGGAGAGACTGCTGTCTTCCCTTCACTAAATCTGAGTCCTTTTGCACTCTCCGGAGAGGTAAGAATCTGTTTATCCTATTTCTTCTGTTTGTGGCCTTAATTCTGTTAGGGAGGTCAAAGCCTGATGAGGCCACTCCTTAGGCTCTTTTCATTAACCCAAGATATTGGTAGAACAGAATCTCAGTCTAATATTTCTGTTTGGATAGCTTTTGATTTCTGTGTGTTTATGCAGTTTCTGGACCCCTGTCACCCCTGGCCTCTTTCCTTTCTCTGCCTAATTGCTATTCTCTTTGCTACAGGGCTTGCCTCTGCCATGCCTTTGGATTGGTCATCAACAACCAGATTTTTGTTGGCTATTCCATATCTCCTTGTAATAACCAGTTTGCTTGTTATCAGGTGTCTCCTGTGATCTACTGGTTTTGACAATATGGAGCAGAAGGCTTCTAAGTCTTCTAGTCCCTTGGACTGTACGTTAAGGAATTTCTCTCTTGGGTTTGCAGAGGACTATGGTATCCATCTCTCAAAAGGCAGACTCCGAACCCTCTGTGAGGTCGATTGGCCTGCGTTTGATGTTGGTTGGCCCTCCACAGGGTCTCTGGATATACATGTCCCAAGCTGTCTGGAGGATTGGTGCCAGTGAGAGGGGGTCCCTGCACCCAGATCAGTTTTCCTATATTGACCAATGGCTAATTCTGGTCAAAAGCCCCCCACCTTGGCTCAAGACATGTGCCTTTAGAGAGGGGGCAGGGCCAGGGATCCCTAGTCGAATCCTGGTCACTAAGGCCAGGCAATGAAAATCCTCCATAACCTAAACCCCCGGCCTCTAAGAAGGTGACTCTGGCTCCTCCTTTCCTGATTGCCTCAGCTCCCACTCCAGCAGGGTTATACCCTGTTCTCCCTCCATCTACGGAGGACCCTCTTGAGAAGCTGGTCACCCTCACCTGTAACCCACTGCTGTATTGTCCTCAGTCTTCTCCTACCATCACCTCCTCCTCCCCAGCAATCATCTTTTCCACTTCCCCTTTACCTGAGTCCTCACCTTTGGCTACCCAACTCTGATCTCAGACCAATCCAGCACCACTTCTACCCCTCTGGGAGGTTTACCTTCCACCGGGGTCAGATCGAACTGAATAGCCTTTCTTGGTTTTTACTCCTTTCTCCACCTCAGGTTTGTACAATTGGAAACATCAAAATCCAATGTTCTTGGACAAGCTGCAGGCTCTAATCTCCTTCATGGAGTCAGTCATGCAGACTCATCACCCCACCTGGGACGATTGTCAACAGCTGCTCCTGACTCTTTTTGCCTCCAAGGAGCGAGAATGTATCAGGACTGAAGCTAAGAAATCTGTCCTGGCTTCAGCTGCTGGTATGGAGAAGCAAAATCAAGAAATGCTCAAAGAGGTTTTCCCCACTTCCCATCCAGACTGGGACCCTAACACTTTGGCAGGGTCCAGGGCCTTGGATACTTATCACCGGACTCTATTAGCTGACTTGAGGGGAACAGCCCACAAACCCATCAATCTTTCTAAGACTACTGAGGTCATTCAGGGCCCTGAGGAGTCACCGGGGATGTTTCTAGAATGCCTCCAGGAGGTGTTCTGCACCTATACTCCCTTTGACCCCTTGGCACATGAGAATGCTCGGGCTGTCAATTTGGCTTTTGTGGAACAGGTAGCTCCAGGCATCTGGAAAAAGTTGCAAAAGCTTGAGGGTTTTGCAGGAATTAACATTTCTCAGCTACTTGAGGTAGCCCAAAAAGTTTTTAACAACCGTGATGCTGAAAAACAAAAACAGGCAGATTAGAAATTGGACAGAGCAACAAAGCAGCAGACAGGTACTAGTTGCTGCAATCCAGGCCTCCCAGCCTGGATCAAAGCTGGCTCATAAGCCAAAGGGAGAACCTAAAAATGGACAAAAAGAAACTGGACGCATTCAGCTAGCCCAGAATCAATGTGCATGTTGCAAGGAGCTAGGTCACTGAGTAAAGGACTGCCCTCATTGCCCAAAGACAGAGAAGCCTAAGTCAGTTCTGGTCCTGCTCTTCACTGGGGAGGCTGAAAGTGATTCTAACTGAGGAGGCCAGGACCCTTTTTCCTTAGGCTCCCATGGTTACCACTGCTATTGGGAGCCCATGGTAACCACTGCTATTGGGAGCCACCCCATCCAACTCTTGGTGGACACTGGGGCAGAAGTGTTGGTCCTAAAATCACCATTAAGGCCTGTGTCTGATAAACAGATTTTTGTTCAAGGGGTGACAGATGCAGTCACAAACTGCAAGTTCACCTCTGACCAAATGGTTTATTTAGGTCAAAAACAAGTTACCCACTCGTTTCTAATAGCTCCTAACTGCCCATACTCTCTTGTGGGCTATGATTTGCTCTGAAAGCTAAGGGCAACTATTGTGTTTTCACCTGATGAGACTAAACTGTATGTTCCTACTGATACTGCCTATCAAATATTATTGACTGTTCCACTTTCTGAAGAATACCTCCTAGCTTCTTCAGATTCTCCCATTGAAAATGTCTCATCAAGCTTACTGCTACAGTTACAACAGGAGTTTCCTTCAGTCTGGGTGGAAATCAACCCACCAGGATTGGTGAAACGTCACCCTGCAGTCATAGTAAGTCTGTTGGCATCAACCACTCCTGTTTGTGTTCATCAATACCCTTTGAGTTCGCGGCTTGGAAAGGAATTGCTCTCCCTATTAAAAGACTTTTATCACTGACATTCTAAAGCCCTGTCATTCTACTTGGAATACTCCATTCTTGCCTGTTAAAAAGCCAGGAATTTCTGATTACCAGCCTGTTCAGGACTTAAGAGAGGTCAAAAAGGGTTAAAACAATCCATCCTACTGTCCCCAACCCATACACTTTGCTCAGATTGCTTCCTCCTCAATACCAGGTGTACATTGTGTTGGATTTAAAACATGCCTTCTTTTCCATTCCTTTGTCCCTGCCAGTCAACTCATTTTTGCTTTTGAATGGACAGATTTTGTCTCAGGAGATATCAGTCAACTAACTTGGACTCAGTTGCCACAGGAATTCAAAAATTCCCCAATTCTTTTTGGGAAAGCCTTGCAATAGGATTTGTCAGGATTTTGCACCTTGCACCCTGAATGTACTTTACTCCAATACGTAGATGGCCTCCTGCTCATGGCTGCAGACTTAGATACTTGTTTGAAAGGTATTAAGGCTCTCTTACAGCTTCTTCAAGACCTGGGCTACCATGTCTTGGCTAATAAGGAACAGCTCTGCTCAACTGAAGTTTCCTACCTGGGATATTGACTGAAAAAGGATAAGCAAACCCTGTCATTGGCCCGGAAAGAAGCCATCCTTCAGATTCCCACACCAACGATGAAGAAACAGGTACAAGAATTCCTGGGGGTGGCAGAGTATTGCCAACTATGGATTCTGGGATTTACTGAAATTGCCAAGCCCCTGTATACAGCTACTGCAGGGAACCAGTCCCTAGAATGAACTGCTACTGAGGAACAAGCATTCCAACAGTTAAAGATGGCTCTTACCCAAGCCCCGGTTCTAGCCCTCCAGATGTCACCAAGTCTTTCCACTTGTTTATTCAGGAACAAAGGGGAATTATAAAAGGGGTCCTCACTCAAACCCTAGGACCCTGGAGAAGACCAGTAGCTTACTTGTCAAAGAGACTGGACCCAGTGGCCTCTGGCTGGCCCTCTTGTCTCCAGGCCATTGTAGCCACGGCCATACTAGTTAAAGAAGCAGATAAACTGACTTTTGGCCAAAGCCTGGCTTTGACTGTTCCCCATGCTGTTGAGACTCTGCTCCAGGGAGCTTCTGGCTGCTGAATATCAAATACCCGCATCACTCAAATATCAAAGCCTCTTACTTGACCAACCCAGACTTTCTCTCCTACCCAGTGCCTCAATCCAGCTACCCTGCTCCCCAGTGATAATCCAGAAATGCCAATACATGACTGCGAGAACATGATGGATATCTCTCAGGCCAGCTGCCCCAATCTTCGGAACACCCCCTTAAGCCAGGCTGATACTGTCCTGTTCACAGATGGCAGCAGTCTGGTAATAGGAGTCCACAAGGCTGGTGCTGCAGTAACCACATTTCATGACATGATCTGGTCATAGTCTCTGCCTAATGGCATGTCAGTTCAAAAAGCTGAGTTAATTGCCTTAACTCAGGCCCTATGCTAGGGAGCAGGGAAATGGATAAACATCTTGACAGCCAATATGCTTTTGCTATTCTCCATGTTCATGCTATGATCTATAAGGAACAAGGACTTCTAACTGCAGCAGGTAAGACTACAAAGAACAAGGAGGAAATCTTAGCCCTTTTAAAGGCAATATGGCTCCCCAAGGAAGTGGCTGTCATTCATTGCAGGGGACATCAAAAGTCGGATACTCCGGAAGCAACTGGAAATTGCCTAGCAGACCAAGCAGTTCGGGCAGCAGCAGAACTTCCAGTTGAGCCCCTAACTATCCTAACTAAGACTTTTCCAACCCCTTCTCTCCCACAGGCCACCTAAACTCAAGAAGAAGGAAATAAAGCAGAATGAGTGGGGGCTCACAAAGATCCCACCAGATGGTGGGTCAAGGACTCCAAGATTATCCTGCCTGAGGTTCTTGGATATACTCTGGTAAAACAATTGCATTCTACCAACCACTTGGGAGGTACCAAAATGACTGAACCGTTAAATTGTTTTTACCATATCAATGACTTAAAATACATGGCCACTAAGAG
Organism: Tarsius wallacei; assembly: GCA_963574415.1. Classification (NCBI taxonomy): domain Eukaryota; kingdom Metazoa; phylum Chordata; class Mammalia; order Primates; family Tarsiidae; genus Tarsius; species Tarsius wallacei. The sequence continues at coordinate 33,513 of CAUYQG010181857.1, forward strand.
AGCCACCATGTGCCCGGCTTGTACCCAAGTTAATGCTAAACAGGGTTTGAAACCAACTATCAGCATCAGGGCCTGAGGATTTAGCCCTGGAGAACAATGGGAGGTGGACTTTATGGAAATAAAGCCTCCCCACGCAGGGTACAACTATTTACTAGTGTTCATAAATACTTTTTCTGGAGGTGGGTTTTTGTTAAATGAAATTATCCCCAGGTTTGGGCTCCCCCTCTCTATTGGCTCTGATAATGGTCCTGCCTTTACCTCCTCCATAGTCCAACTGGTCAATAAAGCACTAAACACTGACTGGAAATTACATTATGCTTACCCACCACAAAGCTCTGTACAGGTAGAAAGCATGAACCAGACTTTAAAATCTACTTTAACCAAATTAATCATAGAAACTGGTGAAAAATGGGTAAATTTTTTGCCTCTGACCCTCCTCCGGGTTCGATACACCCCCTATAAGACTGAATTTATCCTATATGAAATCATGTTTGGAAGATCCCCTCCTTTGTTACCCTGGTTATGGGATCCTATTTGTGAAGAAATTACTAATCAATCTTTGTTAAAGTATCCCCAGTCCCTCCAGCGGGTCCAGGCTACGGTCCACTCCAAAATCTGTGCTGTTTTGCCAACTCCATCATCCACATCATGCCATCCATTGCAGCCCGGGAACCTGGTCTACATCAACAAGTTCCAGAAAGAAGGACTGACCCCAGCCTAGAAGGGAATCCACATTGTCATCCTCACCACCCCAATGACACTCAAAATTGACAGAATTGTGGTCTGGATTCATCACTTGCAAGTCAATAAAACCGGGTTCAATGACCTTGACAATGCCACTCCACCCTCGAGTAGAGTATTTGGACTGCTCAGAGGGACCCTAAAAACCCTCTCAAGATCACTTTCCAAGTTTAGCATCCTGATCCACCCCAAAATGAACAACTACTTCCAGAATCGGCCATCACAAGCTAAGACTCTCTTGTTCTTATTCTGGTATTCCTAAGCCCATATGCCCAGAGGTGAAGCCCAATGTCACACCTGGTATTCCTTCACCCTTACGGGGGGAGGAGGGGCAACATTAGATACTGAAAATTGGTCCAATAGTCAGCCTTTCAACCTGGTCCTATTTAAGACAGACTTATTAGACCTGTCAGGCCAAAAAGGAAGTAGAGCTAGCAACATCCCAGACAAGAAATATCACAACCCAGGGGTCTCCTCATGCGGAAAGGTTCCCCCTTTCTATAAAGACTTAAGAAACACAGACTTCTGTATATACCCAGGAAAGTCCACTAATGGTCTTTATAACCAGGCTAGCCAATCCTTCTGTCCACATTGGGAATGTGTCACCATAGCCTCCTACCCCAAAAGACCAAATGGCACCTCCCAAATTACTGTATGGAGAGAGGTGCATGAGGAAACCATCCTGGTCACTCCCCAATATATATATAAAAGTTAGCAATCCCTCCCTCCTTTCCGGGATATGGGCTTCACATGGGGCATATGCCTTTATCTAAATGGTTGTGACTCAGGGGCTCTTTTCACCATCCAACAACAATTAATCATCTGCAGGACCCAAATGGGGCCATCCCGGATTGGACCATTGTCAGGACTTAACGACCCCCTATTTGGCTATCATCAGCTGTGACCACTGTCCATGCCCTCTCCCAAATGATGCACTGACCCACAGATGCCCGGGGGGCTCCCACCCCCTACAGTGGCCCCAAAGACACTTCTGAAGACCCCTGGTCCAGAATGCCAGCCACCTAGCCTTTTTCCTATATTAACCCACATGCACCATCTGTTTAACATCACCTGGCCAGAACTAGCTTTGGATTGTTGGCTTTGCCTAAAAGCAAAACCCCCTGACTACATTGGCCTAGGAATTGAGGCTCCCATTGTCACTTACAATGACAAAACTACATGTGAAAATTCTCAGAAAATAATTCCTGTCACCCTCGGGGATGTAACTGAAAAGGTCTCCTGTTTAACAACTGTAAACTTCAATTTAACAGCTTTTCCATTTGCCCAAGTCTGTAAATTATCTCTTACTATAACTGTGTCTAAATCCACAGCCTAGATGGCTCCAGCTAATACTTGGCTTGCTTGTCATATGGGCCTAATGACCTGTATGACTACTGAAATGTTAACTAATGAGCCTACCCTATGTGTGACTGTCCATGTGCTACCCCAAATATATGCCTATAGCAGTATCAGGAATCCCTGTTATTAAATTCTCCTGGTCTCCCAATAACTCGTCAAAAATGTGCAGTTCCATTTCTCCTGCCGGCCTTAATTGAGTTAAGCATCGACGGAACTACAGCGATCAGCACCACAGCTTTAGCTCACAGAGAATTAGACCTGGCCAACTTCACACAAAATATTGATTCTGACTTAAAATACATGCAATCTGCCATAGACCAGCTCCATGACCAAGTAGATTCCTCCAGAGGTTGTCCTCCAAAACTGCAGAGGCCTAGATTTACTTTTCTTATCTCAAGGGGACTGTTGTTTCTATGCCAATAAATCAGGTATTATCAAGGTTACCCTCCATAAAGTCAAGGAAAACATAGACTGGAGACAAAGGGAGCTAGACAATAATAAGTCTTGGTTCCACACTCTGTTCAATAGGAACCCATAGTTAACAACTATCATCACTAGTTTAGCAGGCCCTCTTGTCCTTCTCCTCCTCGGTTTACTTGTGGGACACTGTATGCTCAATTGGTTTGTCCACTTTGTCAAACAATGCATCAGCTCTGTAAAACTCATGTACATTGCCGGGCTCGGTGCCTCAGCCTGTAATCCCGCGACTTTGGGAGGCTGAGGTGAGTGGATTGCCTGAGCCCGCGGGTTCGAGACCTGCCTGGGCAAGCAAGACCTCATCTCTACAATAAATCAAAAAATTAGCCGGGCGTGGTAGCGCGCACCTGTAGTTCCAGCTACTTGGAAGGCTGAGGCGGAAGGATCGCCGGAGCCCAGCAAGTCGAGGCTGCGGTGGCCAGAGGCGGCCACTGCACTCCAGTCTGGGCGACGGAGTGAGACTCCAACTCAAAAAAAAAAAAAAAAAGAGAGAGGCAGGTGCTGGCATAGGAGAGATGGTGTCCTGGAGGACTCTGGTCATCTCAGGCTTGGGGCATGCATCCTTGCCTTCATTACTGTGGCCAAGGACTTACCACACATGCTTTTCTGGGAATGAGCTGGCTCTGCTTTGCAAAATGAAATGTTATTAGAAAGAGATTTTTAAAACCTCACACCACAGAGATGTACACCGATCCCAGAAGTGCCAAGGTTCCATCTATTTGGTGCTAAGCCAAGGCTCTCTCAAGTATAACAATGAAAAATTAGGAACTTTAAGCGGGAATGGGACATTGGAGACCGAGGAGAGAGTAGCGGAAAACAAACAATCAAAACAATCCCCTAAACCATTCTTTTAAAAATTGTTAATTGACAAATTATAATCATAGGTATTTATGGAGTATAATGTGATGTTATGATACATGACTACTCTGTGGATTGATTAAATCAATATAATAAACATCTCTGTTACTTCAAAGAAATGTATTATTTTGTGGTGAGAAGATTTGAAAGTACTTTCTTAGCAATTTGGAAATATATAATACATCATTATTAACTATAGTCACCATGCCACGCAGAAGAGCTCAAAAACTGCATCTACACTAAAACATTGTACCCTTTGGCCAACACTTACCCATTCCTCCCACCCTCTCCAAAAAAACCCATACTTTACTGTTGAGGAGAATGGCTAGAAAGTTCCAGAGGGTTTCAGTTGCTGGTTTTGGTAGTTTCCCCATCACCCTTTAATAATATTAATAAAAAGAGGAGAGGCAATATAAAAATGTGGACGGGGTACAAGTGCCATCTTAACCACTTTCTTGACCTCACAAAAAGTCCTTTTTTTTTCGTCCAGCGAGAATGGTATGGATATCGTTCCTGCTTCTTTCAGCCTCCAAAGAAAAAACAGATGCCGAAAGCTGTTATCAGTTGCAAAACAGGACACAGTGCGATTTATTACTCACAGCTCTTACTATGGTCAAACACTTTTTAGCCCCACAGCAAGTGAGCCTCAATCCCAGGAAGTGGATAATATTTGGGAAAGAATGGCAGGAGATTTTAGGAGAGTAGACTTAGTGGTGCAAAAGCTCCTTAAGGATGACAGGAGGGAGGCGTTTCTTTCCACGTTGAGTTTTATCCTGTTTGTCCTCTCTCTTCACTCTTTATTTTCTGTGGAGAATTTCCTGGTTTCGGATTTTAGGTGGGCTTTACGGAGAGAAGGCAGAAGACAATCCTCAGCCCCTGAAGAATGAGAGGATGACATAGGTGCGAAGGAACCCAGCACAGTACCTGGTACCCAGTGCTTGTTTCATTTGACTTTGCTCATGTATTCCTGGTTGGACATGAATAAGGACTTTCACTTCCTCCAGTTGAAAGCGATTAATCCCGCGAAGAGTTTAGTGTGGACGAAAACAGTGTGGGACAAGCCCGTTTCTAAGCCGCAGCTGGGCAGGGAGCCTGAGAAGGGCGAGGGGAATAAGGAAGTATGTGTCGTCTGTGTCGCTGCTGCTGCAACCACCACAACAAACAAACAAGAACAAAAAAAGTTTCCACACCGCAAAGTGTACTGCCTCGGGAGAGGCTGGGGCTAGTGTGGACGGCGAGGGTGGGTCCTGCCGGATTGAGCGGCCTGACAGTGTGTGATTCCCGGCAACAAATGGTCGCGGTGGGAGTGTGTACACACACACTCACAGACACACACGCAGCGCCCAGCCTCCAATTTCATCGCTGGCAGAAGATAACAATTCTCAGCTCGCCTTTCCAGGGTTATTTTTGGCTGGGGCCGTTCGCTGATGGCAAAAGGTTTCAGCCCCCTCCCGACTCCCTCCCTGTCCTTGTTCAAAAGAGAAACCGGTGCGTGTCGGCGGCCCGCGGCCAGGGGGACGCGAGTGGGGCCGGGGTGCCGGAGGGGAACCCGGACTCTGCCCACACTCTCGCCACCCACGGGCCGCTTTCTGGCGGAGGGTGTGCCTGGAGGCTGCGATCGCAGGGGGAGGCTGGGGCGGGGCGCGGGAGGCGGCGTCCCTGGGTCGGGGCGGCAGGCACTGGAACCCCGAAAGTGGGTCCATCCGGGCGAAGAAACTTAGGGCGCCCTGGGCGGTCCGGCAGGAGAGAAGTGAGGCCGGAGGAAACTTCAGAGGGAGGCAGAGACTACCCTCCGCCGAGGCGGCGAGTGGGCGCGCGGGGGGGCGGCGCGGGCGGCGCCGCGGGGGGGCGCGGGGCGCGGGGCTGGGGAGGGGGCCGGGCCGGGCGGAGTCCCGGCGCGCCGCCAGGCTGCTGGGGGCCCCCGCGGGCTGCAGACTCGCTCCGGCTCCCCGCGGCCGCGGCAGGACCGGCCAGGAGGCGCCATGGAGGGCAGCCCCATCCCGGTGCTGACGGTGCCCACCGCGCCCTACGAGGACCAGCGGCCGGCCGGCGGCGGGGGGCTGCGGCGGCCCACCGGCCTCTTCGAGGGTCAGCGCAACTACCTGCCCAACTTCATCCAGAGCGTGCTGTCGTCCATCGACCTGCGCGACCGCCAGGGCTGCACCATGGTGGTGGGCAGCGACGGCAGGTACTTCAGCAGGACCGCCACCGAGATCGTAGTGCAGATGGCCGCGGCCAACGGGGTGAGTGACCGGCGCGCCCCTCGCGTCTCGCCGCGCCGCCCCCCACCCGCGCTCTTGTCCCCCCAGGGCCTCCGGATCCCCTTTGAGAGCCCCCCACCCCACTACGGTCCCTCCACTCTTCGCCTCCAGCGTCCCACCCCTGCCGCGCGCTCCCAGCCTCCCCAGAGCGCCCGGGGCACCGGGTTCTCTTAGCACCCACCGCCCTGAAAAGCCTGGAGGGGTCCCGCCCTTCTTTGAGCCCCTCCATGAGCCCTGAACTCTCCTTCGACTCTGCCCACGTCCCGCACCTGCTCGTTTCTCTTTTCGAAGTTCTCTTCCCCAGCCCTTTTCATTCCATCCCAGCTCCGGGTTTTACCTATTGTTCCGACCGCGTTCGCAGCCCCCTCCCCTCGCCCCAGACTTCTTTTGGCTCCCAACATAGTTTCCCCCATCCCCCTTTTTTTGCAATAATTCTCGTGCCCCCTAAATCTTAGCGCTGCCAAGTTTTACAGTAGTGTTGTCTCAGCGCGCGCGCGAGCACACACGCGCGCGCACCCGCCACCCCCAGTGTTGATTCCTGTTGTTCGGCAAGAGCAGGCCCTGAAGGTTTTTAATATCACTGGTTCCTTAACCCAGTGGAATTACTAAATGACTTATTTGATTAGGGTGGAGATGGGGTAGATCAATGTGTTTGATGCTTAGCAGACTGAGCTCTCAGTTCCCGAGAGAGGCCTATCTCTAAATGATCTGAAATGAGCTTTGCAGTGGCTTTCTTAATGAAATTCCCAACTTCTCTCCAAGACGCCTTTTGGCATTTGGCAACATTTCATGCCTTTCCCCCTTTGGATTTTCATCCTCATTTCCTCTCCCTTCTCCCACGACCTCTGCAGTCTTCTTTCGCAATCTTAATTCTCAGACCGTGGAACTTTCTCCTTCGGCCGCTTTCCTCCCAATCCTATGACTAGAAGAAGCACCTTTCAGCATATCCTCAGACCCCGACTGCCTCTTACCCAAGTCTGGCAGCATGTCAAGAAGTCTACAAGAGGGATACCTAATTTCTGGATTGTCTGTGGAAAGCATTGTCTAAGAAAATAATTTCAACCTTGTTAATGCAACCAGCCCCTCCCACATCGAAACTTTCTTTAGGGGGAATCTCATTTGCTGATGTGTGAGTGTGAACATTTTAAAAAGTGAAACTAAACAATTACCTGGCATTTGGATTCTTTTCTTCCTTCTCAACCCTCTCCTTTTTTCCCCCTCATTTCTTATTTAAGAAAAAAATAGTGTTGTCTATGCTTCACTTTTGTCTTCTGTTGTTCCTCCTTCTCATTGAGAAAAGAGGATTTTAAAATTAACCAAAAACAATGGGGAGAAACAGGGTCAGTAGTATCGGGGTGGGTGGTGGAATTGTGATTATTGACTCTAGCAGACGATGATGCTGGAGATAGGGGATTTGTATTTCTCTCTGGCTCCTCACTTGGGACAGATGAAAAGTTGGCCAGAGTCAGGGAGTTGGAGAGAGGTTGACAAATGGTCTTTCACTCTTGTCTGACAGAGCTGTTCCTGTGGAGTGATGGAGAATAATGACCCTCGGGAGAGCTATGGCAGCTTTCATACTCCTTTCTGGGCCAATTTTTTTCAGGGGGTGAGAGAAACAGCCTGTCCAATATTTATTGTGGGTCAGAATCTCTTTGAAGCTACAGTTGATTTGCATGGGCAAATTATTATTATGCTTTATTATTTCTTGGCCCTCCTCACCATAAGGACACCTCAAGCTCTTACTTCAATGAGTCTTCTGTGATAAACACATTTTATTAACTCTAAGAGTTGAGTTTACTTTAGGAGATAATTAGCATATGCTAACATATGCTTTCAATAAAGTCAAATTTAACCTAGTAGTTATTATGAAGGACAAAATGACAAATTAAAATCCACATAGAAGTCCCAACTCTTAAATAATCCGAAAGCACTACTTCTAAGAAGGGTGAGCATGGGAGAAGGGAATGGTGTATATTTTTCGGAATTTCAAACAGCAAGCTTTAACAAATCTTTTCTGCATTTTGTTTACCTTCTTAGGGGCTTGAGCTAAAGCAAAGAAAGTAGTCAGAAGGCTGTCTTCAGGAGAAAGATGGTCTAAAAGAACTGGATAATTATAAGCAAAATTGGTCTGGAATGATTGCAAGTTGATGGGAATGCACTTGTCTCCTGATCTGGCATGCTGAGTTAGAATCAGGAGTGATGAACTTTGATTCCAAATGCTTTGATTTCCTATCGGGTAGTCATAAACAGGCTAGAAACATAGAATTTATTATCTCTGAACTGACAAATCTGAGTGTTGGGGTGCATTCTATTTGAAAAATATTGATTTTCATTGAAAAAGGTAATTTTACAAAACAATTTTCTTTTTCTTTTTTTTTTTTTTTTGAGTTGGAGTCTCACTCTGTCACCCAGACTGGAGTGCAGTGGCCGCTCCCGGCCACTGCAGCCTCAACCTGCTGGACTCCGGCAATCCTTCCACCTCAGCCTTCCGAGTAGCCGGAATTACAGGCATGCGCTACCATGCCCGGCTGATTTTTTTTTTTAATTTATTGTAGAGATGAGGTCTCACCAAGTTGCCCAGGTGGGTCTTGAACCCTCGGGCTCAGGCAATCCACTCACCTCAGCCTCCCAAAGCACGGGATTACAGGCTGAGCCACCGAGCCTGGCACAAAACAATTTTCTATGAAAAACTATTAATTATTTGGTGATTATATAACTGCTGGAGAACAGAAATGTGGAATTTCTAAAATAATAAACTACATGACTTATATCTTCAAACATGTATAACTTTTGATTTTAAAAAATTATTATAAAATTATAAAAAATTTAAACTTTCAGAAAAGTGGAGAGACAATATTAATGACATCCAAAGATGTACTTATAGCCTAGATTGTAAACATTTTGCTATATTTGTGTATTTTTTTGTCTGTGTTTTAATGTATATGAAAGAAAATGACATTTTGCCTCTAAATTCTTTAGTGTAAATCTCTAAAAGATTAAAATCATTTTTCTATATAGTTATATTATTGCTTCAAATGAAATTTAAAAATGGTTTCTTTATATTATTAACAACTCAGTCCACATTCTTATTTCCTCAATTAGTATTCTGAAATGTCTTTTATGGCTGGTTTGTTCAAACCAGTTTCTTCTCATCAAGAAACATATATTGTTTGACTATTTATTTCAAGACTCTTTTAATCTAGAAAGTACCTCTTTCTTTCTTTCTTTTTCTTTCTTCCCTCTGTCTCTCCTATGACTTATTGAAGAGCATGTCCATTATCCTGTAGAGTGTTCCCCCTCCTGGAATTTTCCTCTTGCTATTTATGGTATCATTTAACTTTTTACTCTACCCTCTGTTTTTCTTGTTCTAAAATTAGTTCTAAAGGGTTTTAAAAGTTTATTATAATAAAATATTCTAAACCAGGTGACTTAAAAACAACATAAATTTATTCCTCATAGTTCTAGAGGCTGGGAAGTCCAAGATTAAGGCATTGACAGTTTTGGTGTCTAGTGAGAGCCAACCACCTGGTTCATAGATTGACCCTTCTTGCTGTGTCCTCACATACTAGAAGGAACTAGTTAGCTCTCTGAGGTCTAGTTTAAAAGACACTAATTCCAATCATGAGGGCTTTATCCTCATGTCCTAATCACTCCCTAAAGGCCTTAACTCCTAATTTCATCAATTTGGGAATTAGGATTTCAACATATGAATTTTGGGAGGCCATAAGCATTCAACCAATTGCAAGGCTTAATTAGATTCAGGTTCAACTTTTTTTCATGAATATGTCATAAATGATGGGATATGTTCATATCCCATCGTTAGTAATGCTGAGATGATTACAGGGTTATGGTGGTCACTGCCTTTATCTTTCATTATTTCCCCCTTGGGTCATACTGGTAGCCTGTGGGGCAAACCTTGTACTATGTATATATTCAGTTCTATATCAACCTTTACCAAATTGTTTTAGAATCTATTAATGATCATTTTCTTGAGTCAACCCTTTCATTAGGGATTTCAAAATGGAGATTTTCTAATTCTCTAATTCCATCTACATGTTTTAGCTGGAGTTTTTCTATAAACTAGGCATTTTCCTCACAACTGGGCTATTAGATTATCTTGTAACATTGTTCCTTCTGGAAAGGCAGAATATATGTTTATTTCTGCATTTTTTAAATTACCGATATTTGGAATAAGGATTTGGTGAATTAGCCACCTCCACTGGGGACAGATGGATTTTTTTGGGTTTCATTTTGGCTTTTTTGAATATCACTATGGATGCTCGGATCTTAATATTTAAGTTGAATGGATTAGTGAGTAAAGAAGATAGTTTTTACTTGTCTTTTTATGAAACTGTGTACATTTATATTAAAAATTTCCGTGGTAGTGTGCGCCTGTAGTTCCAGCTACTTGGAAGGCTGAGGCAGAATGATCGCTGGAGCCTAGCCGGATGCTGCGGTGGCTGTGAGTGTCACTGCACTCCAGCCTGGGCAATAGAGTGCGACTCCAACTCAAAAAAAAAGAAAAAAACAAAAACAAACTCCCAGAAGTTTTTAATTCCCTTTTAAAGATACAGACTGTGTCATACTATAGAGCAAAAGAAAAATAACTATATGCAAACAGTAAATAGTATCATTTAAATGAATTGTGATTAAGCTTAGTTTGTAACCAGTTGGTTTTTAATACTATTTCTATTTCCATCGGCTTCAGAGCCTCTTCAATAGTTTATATCCTTTGTGTATCACATTATTCTAATCTCTTAGAAGCTTTAAGAGCTAAGTGCAACACAATGGCTACAGGGATGTCTTATCCTTTTTTCTGGGTGAGTACACCCAAGAACAATCTCTCTATTTCTCTTTTTGTTCTAATCTTCTTTTTTAGTTCCCAGCTACCTTCAGTATTGTACAGAAGACAGCACTATGCCCGCCTCAAGATGTTTCTAACTTTTTCTAAAGTCTTCTTTCTCTGGAGATGACATTCTATAATAGCACTGTCCAGTAGAAGTTTCTCTGATGATGAAAGTGTTCTATAATCTGCACTGTCCCAGCCACCAGTCACATGTGACTATTGAACCCTTGAACTGTATGTAGCTAGAATGACTGAAGAACTGGATTTTGCATTTTACTTAATTTTAATTAATTAAAATACAAATTTAAATAGCCACAGGGGGTTGTGGCCATTATACTGCATAGCACAGCTTTATAACTTAGCATTTAAAATCTGTTTGTTTTCAAAAATGGAGTAAGACTGTTACAACCAAAAGCAACCATAGGTTAAATTAAGGTAAATCACCAAATACTACAAATACACATTTGACAAATCCAAAACAGATTTTTTTTCGTGTGATAACCACACCCTCTTTTGACTTTAGCCTTGGAGGTAATAAAATATGATAGGAAAAAAAACCTTGTATCAGCAGCTGGAAGGCTCGCCTTCTTTTCCTAGCTGTGCCATACAAGTTGCAGATGTTTTAGCCTCTTGAAATACTTAGAAACCACTTGTTTCCCCACCTAAAAATCGAATATGACAGCATCACTAAATCATCTTGGTAATCAACTGAAGAACTGCATATGAAAGCACTTTGTAACATCTATAGCACTAAGCAATGTTAAAGGAGTATTATTTACTGAAATGTAAAAGAGTGTGATCAACTGAATATATCTCAGGCAATTATGATTTGACTGTAGGTATTGAATAAAACCTGTAGTGGGCCCCTTGGCAAACAACTTAGAGTTCTGCCGCAAGTTTTAGCCAAGAGAAAATCCACGTGTTGACTAGCCATGCACTGTACCGGCCACATGATGATCCACAATGATAATATTAACATATAGTGCATCTTGCAGAGTTCAAGAACTTCCTGGTGCCTTGTGAAATCTTTCATGGTGGAAGCTGCAGTACAGTGGTAGGAGGGAGGCTGACTCATTAGGAGACTTGAGAACATCCTCCAGGTGGATGGTGGCACGGGTTGTACTGGATTTCAACTGACCATGAAAAGCTGGTTGCTCTAAAGAATAGAATACACTTGATTTGTTATTTACTAGAACTATCTGGGAAACAAATCTTGGTGTGACCCCAAAGACAAGGAACACTGATTTAGAAGTGAAGCAAAGTGGGATGTGACCTTGGGGTCGGGGGATGGGGGTGGAGAAGAAGGGAAGGGTGGAAGAAGGAAGCAAGAGAGGGAGATCTGTGCTTCAGCACTTAGGGCTTCTTTTCTGGAATGGATCTGGGGTTGGGTGGCTCAAGATCTCCTCTCCAGAAGGGAGAAAGAACTGGGTGGCGATTGCTCTGTATTTTCTACTGGTGTTCACTACACAATAGGTGAATGGAAGGGTATTGAATAATATAATTCAGACATTAGGAAGGGCAAGTTTGTGACATGTTAGAAAATTCTAGCCTTCCATGCCTCTTTTTTGCTTCCCTTTCCGAATCCCCATCCTGAGTTGTGGAATTAGGAAGTCTATGATGCGAGCAATAGCAAACTTAAGGGAGCCCTGGGTTCCATCTCTCTCCATCTTTGGGTCCATTCATTCTCAACACTTTTAGCCTCTAGTCTGCATTCACTCTTTTTATGGGGAAGTAAAAGGAGTGGGAGAGGGTGTGAGAACAGCTGGGGCCTCCCAGTTGCTGGGGATGGTTATTTTAAGCTTTGTTTAATGTGTCCAGAGACCCAGATGGCATTTTAAACTAAGCTGCTTTATTAAATCTTGTGATAAAGCATAATGATGTTTATTGCAAAGGCAGACATGCATCAGCAACATTATGTGTGAAGCTCGCCCTAAGAATTTTCTATAAAACATCTGTTCTCTTTAAGCCCTTTGTGAACTCTGGGAAGCCTGCTAGTTTCTATACAAGCTTGAGGACTAGAAGTTGGAACCCAAACTTCTGGGGAAGTCCAAGCATAGGTATTGCATCCATCAACCTTAAGTCTCAGTTTTTGGGCCCTGATACTCTGCTGTTGGACAGCAGTAACATGAACCAGTAATGGAATTTAAACAAAATTATTTGGAAATAATAGGCTGGAAGGTAGGTCTAAATTGTCCAGAGTGTTCAAAACTGAAGATGAAAGGCTAGGGCTTCCATGTCCTCTGTCAGCCTACAGCTTTGAGAGTTAATTTGCAAACAAACACTCAAGATTTGGCCAATTATGCCCTAACCGCTTACACTTGCATAGCCAAAGGGAAATTTTTAGATCCTTTCATCTGATTGGACTCTCTTAGTTATGAGTAAGAGGGTATCTAGACTATATGTAAGACTTGTTAAAATGAAAATTCACATTCTTTGAGTCTTTGAATGTCTTTCATCTTTTATGTTTTTTGTAACATCAACTTTTGGAGTAATGTCCGTATTTGTATGAAAAAAATATTTTTCAGGAACATTCAACCCCCAATTAAATTCTCTTTCTTGGCCTGAAGTAATGGAAATGTTTGACTTTTCTTTTCTCTTTCCAAGTCTGTACTAATAGGTATTTTGTACAGATATATTTCATTATTGTCTTTGTATTGCTTTTCTCTAATAAGAGTCCTAGTTTTCAAGTTATGGGTATCTTGTTTTATATTTAGAAATTTCTAATGGAAAGAGAAAGGACTCTGAAATCAGAGGACCAGTGTTTATTCTACTTAACAAAGGCCTACAAAATACTGGGAGGAGAGTTTTACAACAAATGGTTAATATCTACACTATATAAAAAGTTTTTCCAAATCAGTAAGAAAATTCAAGCAATTCAATTCAGACATTGTCAACCATAGCAAACTCATGGAACAGTGATTAATCTTATTAATAACCAGATAAATATAAATAAAAATAATCCAGCAATTTAAAAAAATCAAAAATACCTAGAGTTGGTATTGGTGTTAGAAAAGTATTATGTTTGTACACTATTGGTGGAAGTTAAACTGATATAACTTTTCAGTCAGGCAACTTGACATGTATTGATAGAGTAGTTATCCAATAACCCAGCAATCCCTTAATCTAAGAATCTATCTTGTAGACTTTCTAGAACAAATGTGCAAACTTCTATGTACAAGAATGCTCACCATAGCACTTTGCTAAGGACAAACTTGGAAACAATCTGTGTTCAGTAGTAGAGAACAGGTACATAATTTATGGCACAATCACACAATATATACCATTAGAATAAACAAAGGATATGGATCTATGAGTAACATGAAAAAGATGTGAATGATAACTTGTTAGGTGGGAAAAAAGCAATTATTGGAGTGTTGTATGCAGCATGGTCCCACTTGTGTGTATATGATATAGGCATAGAAAATAGCGTTGGAAGCACATATTCCAAATAGTCAGTAGTGGATATATCTGGGAGGGCTGTACACAGGACAGGCGGAAGAGAATCCTTTCCCTTTCTACTTCATATATATCTCTTCGTTCAAAAAGTCATACACATATTTGCATTGCTTTCATAATTAAAACACATTGCTAAAGAATAATAAAGAAAAAAGGGGACACTCTGGATTTGAATTTTGGTATTACCGTTTGTAACTTGTATGACTTTGGGGAAATCACTTAGCTTCCTGGGGTCTGTTTCCCTTAGTTATAAAATAGGGAAAGTAATAATATTCGCTTCCAGATCTTTCAGGATCACTGGGAGGATTGAATGTGCTAATGCATTACAATATTATGAATTTCTTTATTTATTCCTATAACACGATCATTACCAAAATACTTTGCACTGATTACAATTTAAAAAAAAAGAGGACATGTGCGTATGTGTTTTTAGTCCTAGTAGCCTCACTGATGAGAAGGCGCCTGCTGATGTGGTGATCACAGTTGCTTTGGGACAGCTTCCTCTTGACTTTTGGCATCCCTCCATGCTGCTGGCCCAGGCCAGGATGGCAACTGTGATTGCAAAAGGCACGGTCCCTTCTCTGCTTCCAGCATACTCGGCCGTATACCACACACATACACACTCATGCACACACAAACACACACGCACGTGCTACCGCAGTACATGAGGTGGCGGCAACTGCTCTGGCATAGATTTTCACACAACATAAAGGACTTTTTTTGGTGTGGTCTGGGCATTATTTCCTGTGAAGAATGAGCTGAGCCAACACCATACTTTTCCATCTTAAACCTTTCTGAGGCTCGGGCTGTGTTAAGAGCAAACTCCCGTTCCCCATGCCCACCCCACTGTTCCCTACTGAGACCAGATCTTAATCTACTCATTTCATGAGGATTTTCAAACCTAATGGACTGGGCCATGTGAGAGATTACTGAAAGGAACAGACCCACCAGAGGCAAAGAGACTCCACGCTAATCTGCTGAGTAGTCTGAAAATGCACAGCTGCGGGAACTCTCAATGTTTTCAAGTACTTTGGCAGGATATTTGTCGGGGGCCTGTTCCTACAGCCCTGCCGAATGTTTGGTTGGGAGGCATAATCTCTTTTTGGACAGGATCTCCTAAATGTAAAGTGATAGATGCTAATGTGGAATATAATACAGACGATCCAGCTTGGCTCTCATAAATAACAGTAAATTGTTTAATCTTGCTGAGTTGTAAATCTATGATTCCCTGAGGTCTTTAGTTCACTGGAACATAGTATGGGGGGGGGCACTTAGCAAAAGGGCAGTTATTTTCCAACAAGACAGAAGCTGGTCTGATGGAATTTATTTAAAATCCATACAAGTGTATTTTAATTGATTGTGACAATTACTCAGAGAAAACACATGACTCTAAAGAGACTCCATTTTCTTTTGTTCTACCTATAAAATATGTATATATACTAGCTATATATAAGTGTGCCAGAGATATTGAGTTTTTGTTTTGGGGATATATGTATTATATACGATTTCTACTGACCTATAATGGAAGGCATTCTTAAGCATTTAAATTAGTTCTTATGTAGCATACATGTGTGTACGCATGCACAGCACAGCCCCTTTCCCATAAAGCTTTGTCTTCTTCCTTGGATATTTTTAAGAAGAGGGTAGAACAGAGCCCCAAATGTCTGAACACTGCATAGAAATGAAGGAGGTCCCCCAATATTCCCATATGACCTATGTTTCTACGACAAGAAATAGAACTTGTGCTGAAGTCGAATGGACCAAGAGTAAGGAAGATAGCATAAGTCTGATTCTTCTAGTAGGGATATATACCTTGCAAGGCTGGCTTTGTGCAGTGAGTGAACTCAACAACACTGGTAAGTTAGGAGGCTGGCCTGGTATGTTCAAGTGGGCATGTCAGTCAGAGGCATAGCTGGAGATAATCAAAGAAGATCCAGGTTAGGTCTAGGATGCAACATGGGGCTGCCACTCTCTGCCATGGACCTCAGCAACTTCTTAGTGAGCAGGTCTATGGTCCAAGAAAGGCATCATAATTCTGTAAGCATGCTACAACTAATTTGCTACTGAATTATTGGCGAACTATATCCCGTTCAATTTCTACCACAATGTGGGTTTTGTCCTCAAACATGTTTTTGTTTTACATACTAAAATCTGCGGTAAAAGAATACTTTTATATTGGCCAATAACAATGGTACATTTAAATAATGGGAGACTATACCGCTGTTAAAATTATGTTGTGAAAGAATATTCAGTGACGTGGAAAGATAGATTCAAGGGAAGGGCTGTATACATTAAGTGAATGATGTAGCCTGCACAACAATCCCTTTTGTAAAAACTCATAAATAAGTGAAACAGAAGTAGAGACCAAGACCTATAGACAAATGTATCTACATTCAGAAATGTTAATGATGGTTATTTTTAGGTGGTAGGGTTAGAGATGGTTTTTATTTTCTTCTTGCTTATGTGTACTTCACATATATTCTTTTGTAATTAGAAAAATATTTCAGGCTAGCAAGACAATAATAAATTTAATCAGTTGCTATTAAGAAATGACTCCATCACGAGGGAGAGAAAAATAAAAAAGAAACGACACTAGCAAGGAAGGCCGGTTAAATGTATGGAGAGTGTGTAGGGTACTGGACACTGTAAACTGAGCTGGGTTGTGTTACTTCCTTTGATCCTCCATCATATGATCTTTTAGATCTTATAGATTACAAAACTAAGATCCAGAGGGATTCAGGGTCTTGCCCAAGGTGGCAAAGCCAGTTTTTACATCTTTTTCCATGAGACACCACAATCTCAGCTTGCCTCAGGGCACTCAACTCTGCTTTCTTGACTCAGGTAGAGCCCATGGGCATTTGCAGTTCTTATCCTGGTATCCTGTTGGGGTGATCGCCTCCTAAAATAGCAGCAAGTGGGGTTCTTTCTTATCTTTTGTGAGTCAGACCCTATACCTTAAACACAAAGATTTCAGAGCATTTCCCAAGCACCGAATTACTTAATTACCAGGAGGGTGGTGATTCCTAAAAGATCTAAAAATCGACCTTCCATGTGAGCCCGCAATCTCCCTGAAGAACTCAAATCACTTTATAAAAAAGATACCTGCACACGTATGTTTATTGCAGCATTGTTCACAGTAGCAAGAACATGGAACCAACTGTGCTGCCCATCAAAAGAGGACTGGATAAAAATAATGTGGCATATATACATGATGGAATATTAGACAGTCATAAAGAAGAACAAAATCTTGAACTTCACAGCAACCTGGATGGACTTAGAGTTTATAATACTGAGTGATCTTTAACAGAAACAAAGAACTGAGTATCACAAGTTCTCACTCATAAGCAGACCTTGAACAATTATCATAATGCCATAAGAAAAGGATTGGCAGTAGTGGGAAACTGCCGGGAGGGGGATGGTTAAGTGGAATTGGCAGAAGTGAGAGTCTGCCTGGGGAATGGGAGCACACCTCATCAACAAGGATACCTGCATAATGAACGTTTGTATACCTAACCCTAAATTGTACCCCACATCTTTAAAATAAAAAAATTAAAAGTTAAAAAAAAATTACCAGGAGGGACATACTCCCAATTTTCACCATTTTGCAGCGGAGAGAATTTAGATTTCTTGATCTTCTCAATGAAATCTTGAGAACTGAGTGGACTGGTTGAAGAACAGAACTTGGGCCACACTTCTAGATGCCTGTGACTTTTCCGCATTTATTCAGATAACAGGAATTAAGTGTAAAATCCGTGTTGGTTTGGTTCTAATGGACCCTCATCCCACTCTCCAGCCCCTAAGTGTGTGTGTAAATGTTTCCAGAGGCACAGGAAGTTGAGGATGAGCTCTCTTGCTCCCATCTGGTCTCCATGAAATAAAACATACAACTGCACAATTACCCATGTGCAAATGAAGCCGTCCCTTGATGTTTGGATAACCACATTCATGCCTTGAGTTCGTTATTTCTCAAGTTTCCTCTTAGCCATCCCCTGCTTCCCCATGCTGGCACTACTTAAGAGCTGGCAATCCATGGCAGCTTGGCTTGGGGCTTCCTTCATGTACTTTTTGTCTTTGTCTTTAACTGAGAAGACAGGACGCAGGGGTATCTTGGAATATGTGGCCCTCCACAGCACTTCGTAGATGCACGTGGTAGTGACTGTGTGGTCCTGTAGGACACTGTCTCTGTGAAGCATCAAAGAACTTTGTTTATTGAGCCCTTCACTGTCTCTGATTCACTTTGGGAATTACAAGGATATTACAGTGAATGGAGGATACTGAGGAATGTCATGCGTAATTTTTCTCTTCTTTTTTCCTAAATGACCTAGTTAAAGCTAGAAGGGAATCTTAAAGGGGAAGTCTGAGTTAATAGTTTTCACACATGAAAACAATCCTGCTTCCATTAGTGTGATATTACTGGGGAAAACTCATTTAGAGTCAAAGTTCTGCATCTACTCTGAGATTTTTAGCCTGGGGGTTTAAATTGTCCTCTCTGCTCTCTAGGGCTTTCATTTGAGTTAATTAGAAACTGAACTCATGCTAGATCTAATGTAGAAAAGTATTGGTTACCTCTCTGAAAAAAAGAGCTGTCAGAAATACAATAATTTTAAAACAATAGTTGTAGATGGCACATGGTATAAAGGAGAGGGAGGTCTGGGAGAAAGCTTTTATGTGATAGAGTTTTCTCTTTCTTGGGACATTGCTCTAAGGCATGTGGAGGGGCATACTGATTCCCTTGGCACCTGCTATGCCCATTCATGGGAGGAGGAAACAATGACAATATAGGTGAGGTTTAAAGTTTGATGGGAGGCAGTGGCCATCAAGTTAGAAGGATGGACTCACAGCAATCAAAGTAATTTCGTTGTGGGAAGTTAGGGTATTTGCACACTGCTCCCTTCATGTCCGCCCATCCCCAAGCACTTAGAAGTCACAACTGGGTAGGAATCAGTTCATCCTGCATCGATCTGTGTGTCTGGAAAAGCATTTGCCTCACATATGTGTCTGCAAGGGCCTGTGTGATAGTGTTCGTATATGTGATAGATGTGGTTCCTGGGATCTGTATCTGTGTGTCTCCTGTGTATGTGTTTAAGTAACAGTGGACTAGGATGCACCTTGCTCCTCTTTCTAAATGGGAGCTGAAGGAAATGATTCTTAGTGGCAATAATATCCATCTGGGTGAGAGCATCTTCTGGAGAGCCGGGCAGGGTTGCCCTTTCTCAAGCCTAAGCCAGATCCTGTGATGTGAGAGGGTTAGCAATGGGTCAGCAGAATGCCGTAGCTCGGTCCTCCCTGAGCTGCAGTCTGGGTTTTATTCAGAATAAAAGTCAGATGTTGCCTGCTTCAATGTTGTAAACAAAACTAAAGCCAATTATGCAAGTAGATCATCTTTTCCTTGCAAGGTAGCAGTCTGCTACGCTGACAGAGGGTAATCATCCTAGGATTTTTTCAGAGGACTGAAATGGTAGTTTAAGGGATAATCTGCTGTCTAAAAATTAATTTTAATTGTCAGAGTGTGGTGTGGGATTTGGGAAAGATGATGGAATAATCTGGGTCATGTTTAATTTTACAAAAAGAGTTTTTCTTTGTGGAATCTCATCTTAAGTGGATTTTTACAACCCTTGACCCTCTTGGCTTTGTGGATAAAAATACAGAGCCTCAGAGAAGTTAAACGATTTATCCTATGTCAGGGTAGAGCCAAGATTCATATCTAGGTCTTTTAATGTTGATTGCTTTTCTTTATATAACAGGGCCTCCCAAAGCTGTATTTCTTCTATCAATTACTAGATCTTATAAGCCATATGATTTCTGATGACATTTGTCTTAGACTAATGGGAAGAAAGGTTAACAGAAGAGGAGAAGACATAGACACAAAGAGGAAAGTGATGTGAAGACAGAGGCAGATGTTGGGGTGATGAGGATGGAAACCCAGAAATGAGTGGAGATGCCAGAAATGGAAAGAGGCAAGGAAGCAGCCTCCCCTAGAGCCTTCAGACAAAGCACAGCTCTTCTGATGCCTTGATTTTGGACTTCTGCCCTCCAGAACTATAAGAAATAAATTTTCTATTATTTTTAGTCAGCAAGTTTATAGCAATTTGTTACAGAAGATGTAGGAAATGAATACAAGTTTTGTATTAGTTTACAGATTTTGTATTAACTCCCTAGGGCTTCCATAACAAATTTGGTGGCTTAAAATGACATAAATGTATTCTCTCACCATTCTGGAAGCCAAAATCAAGACCACGTTCTCTAGGTGATCTAGGTGAGAATCTGCTCTCTGCGTCTTTGAGCTCCTGGTGGCAGTCGGCAGCCCTTGGCTTCCTGCCCGGTTGGCTGTACTCCAATCTCAGCCTCTGTCTTCACAGCCTCTAATCTTCTGTGTGGTCTATTCTAATAAGTACAAAGTGCTGCCCCTTCTATGATGGAAGTGGTCCCAATTTGGAAATGGTCCAAATTAACCAATCTGCCACCAGGTGGCTGGCTGGCTGATCACCAGGGGAGTGATGCCAGAAGGGGACTCAGTGATGGTCCCTACTGCTGGCATAGTGGGCACTCGGCAGTGGCTGTAGCCAGGCCAGCCTTGGTGAGTGGAAGTCCATGTCATTGAGCCCATGCATAGCCTCCTTCTCTGCCATCATGGCCACTTTGCTCAGGCGCCCATTGGATAATGACAGGGGTGTTTGGTGGATGAGACTGACTAATAGTCACAGAACCCATCATCCTATCCACTTAATTACATCTTAAAATCCTCCTCTGCTGAGGTCACCTTTTGGTTGGTATTTACATCAACCAAATATCTAAGGTAAGATGTGGAATAGCTTTACGAATTTCCACATCTTACCTTAGAAACCCTACCACTCATGTTCTTAAATCTCCTCCAGTCCTTATCACTCACTCTATAGATAGTGTCCACAGCTACTTCCTTTTTCTGGCATCCATGGGTTAATGATAGGTACAATTTTGGCAAAGCTAAAATTTAATCTTCTGTTAATCTTCGATTACGACCAAAATATCTAAGGTTTAAATTTTACTCAAGTGGAATTACTCACTTTAAGCTTCTTAAATAAAGTGTATATTACTTTTTTCAAAAAATGGAAATTTAATAACCTAAACGTTTTATCTATAATTTCCTCTACTTACAAAATAAAATTTACCTGTTTATGTCTGTATTTGTCCAAGTCCTAGCCCCAAAATGTATATAAATTTACATTGTGGTAACAAACAAACCTGAAACATTGGCAATTTTTATTGCCTTTAAAAAACAATAGAAAGTGATTTTTCACTCACATAATAGTCCAATGAGGATGTTCCCGGTGGGCAAAGTCTCTTGTCTATCCAGGAGGACAGGGACTGGCTTCCTTCCATCCTGTGGCTCTGGATAGTCACCTGTCCAGAGCCTGTAGAAGGGAAATAAGCAGTGTACAGAAGACACATCTGCTTCCTAATATCCTTAGCCCAGAAGAAACACACAGTACTTGGGTTCTCATTCTTATACTAGCTTATCCTCCATTGTTCAAATGTCATGTGGTCGCACCCATATACAGGGGTAGGCTGGAAAATGTAGCTCCTGATTGTGCAACTTCTCCTCGGCAACAACTCTGCGCTATGGAAGGGGGATCATATGTTTTTGTGGACTGCTAACCCAGTCTGCCATTGTTTTATAATCTACAATCTTCCTTTTCTATGGCTGAATAATATTCCATTGGTTGGTGCATCACAGTTTATTTAATGGTGCTTCCTTATTAAGCATGTATAAAGGTTGTATTTAATTTAATATTTAATTTCCATTTTAAAATAAATATCATGGTAGGAAATATTGATATATATCTCCCCCTTCTGCAGACTATTTCTTTGAGGAGAATTCTGAAAAATAAGAGAGAAAATTATGTACCAAAGTTACAAATATTTTTCAGATTTTTTGTTTCTTCAGACTTATTATTTAAGGACAGTGACTAAATTGTATTCATTTCTGTATCAGCAGGACCTTCTATATTGCCTGTTTCATGGTAGATACTCAATAAAGTGAGTTGAATGACCACATAAATTTTAACAAGAGCATATGAAAAATAATTTATCATGACTCTGGATAATAACATGAATGTAACTATTGTTCTTTGTCTTTCCTATCTTGATTAATGGCACCACTATTCACCAAGTTATTAAAAGTAGAAAGCTGAGAGTTATTCTTAACTCCTTTTCTCACTACTCCTGTATTAGTTATTTATTGTGGTGTAAGAAATTATCACAAAACTTAGTGGCTTAAAACAGCAACACATATTCATTATCTCTCACTGTTTCTCTTAGTCAGGAGGTGAATTGTTCTGGCTCAAGGACCCTAATGAGGTCACAGGCACATGTTGATAGGGGTTTGAAGGCTTGATGTCCTGGAGGTTCCACTGCAAGATGGCTCAGCCACACGGCTGGTAAGATGGTGCTGGCTGTGGGTGGAAGGCCTTTGTCTCCACAGGACTCCTTGAGTGTACTTGTGGCATGGCAGTTGGCCTCTCCCAGAATGAGCAGCCTTAGCCAGTAGGGTGGAAGTGTCTGTGTCATAATAGTCTCATCTTTGAAGTCACACACTATCATTTCTGCAATATATACTGATCACCCAGATCTTAACTATTCACTATGGAGGGGACCGCACAAAGGCACAAATGCCAGAAACTAGGACCACTGGGGCCATTTTGGAGGCTGACTACCAATAATGCCTCTCTTCCACACCCTCATCCACCTGCATGCTCTGTTAATTCTCCTTCTAAAAATATATCTCAAATGGAATAATTTCTCTTCATTTCTGCTGCCTCTACCCTAGTTCAAGGCACTATCAACACTCAGCTCAAATAACTTCCCATCTGATCTTCCTTCTTCTCCTCTTGCCAGTCTTCTATGTATTTTTCACAGAGCAGCCATTCATCATTCATTCATTTTATTCATTAATTCAACGGTATTTATCGTATACTTACCATGTGCCAGGTTTGTTCTAGGTTCTTAGGCTATAGCAGTGAAGAAAACAATCCTTGGGTCTTTATACAGTGAGAAATAAACAAATAATATGGGAAATATTAGGTAATAATATGTGTAATACAGAAAATTATGGAAGGGTTAAGGAAACAGAGAACAATAGGGAAATTAGGGACATATGGCTACTGTGTTGTACAGGGCTGTCAAGCATGCTATCTCTGATTAGGTGATATTGGAACAGAAACCCAAAGGACACGAAGGGGCAGGTATGTGACTACCTGGACAAGAGTGTTCTAAGTAGAGGAAAGAGAAAATGCAAAGGCCCTGAGGTGGGATCATATTTGGTATGTTTTAGGAACAGCAAGCCAGTCACTGGCTGGAGCAGAGGAGGGAGAAAGGGAAGTAGGGAACAGCAGGTATTGGGAGTCAGCTCACATAGGGCCTTATAGACTACTACAAAGACTTTGGCTTTACCCTAGTTTGGTGGGTGACAAGGAAAGCCACTGGAATGTTTTGATGACTTGATATGACTTACTTTTTTAATAGGATAATTTGGGCTGTTCAGCCCATAATTTTAAAAAATGTAAATTATTTCAGGTCACTTCCTCTGCTTAAAACCCTTTAATTGGATTCTGTTGTACTTAGAATAAAATGCAGGCCCCCTTAGCTATTATCATTATTATTAAAATTGACACTCTATTGTTCTCTATTATAGCAATCTTTTTCCTCCCTGATTAGTACCCTCCTGGTAACCTTTATTATTATGTTTATAATCTGTCTCCTCTACTTGAAAACGTGTACTCATACTCGGGGGATGTTGTGGTATGTGGGTCTTTTCATACGAAATCATTCCAAGACTACTTTGTTTTGAGGGCTCTTGTGCTTGCCTTTTCTATTTCTTCTTTGTTTCCCCCTGTATCTCCTTCATTGTTATATTTGGTCAGTGACTGACCTCTAACAATGTTGGTGCCAGGGTAGCTTTGCTGTTGGACTGTTTGCTAAAGTTTGCTTTGGTTTATGGGATATATCATTATTCCTCAAATTAATTATCTGGGAAGAGAAGAGGGGACCTTGTTAAAATATGAATTCTTATTTGGTGGGCCTTGAGGCTCTGTAGTTCCTTCAAGCTCGCAGGTGATGCCTACACTGCCTGTATATTGAGTAAGAAGGGGGCTTGATCCAAGCTTGGCTGAACACTGGAATCACCTGTGGTGCTTTAAAATTACTAGTGACTGGATCTCGCCCCCAGAGATTGTGATATAATTAGTCTGGAATGCAGTCTGAGTACTGGGATTTTTACAAGTTTCACAAGTGATTCTAATTTGTAGACGCATTTGAGAACTACTGGATTGGATGATATTGAACCTTATTTTAAAACAAAGTGTGGTGTTAATGCTCTCCACGGCGATGTTGCTGGCTGTTTAAACGAGTTAGTTTTGTAGCTAGAGGAAGAGTCTGATCACACCCGTGGATGACCTTCAGATTTCTGCTTAGCATGACTGGATAATTTCTCCAAAGTTCCTGGCACACTGTCACTTAGCAGCGGAAATAGAATTCCTACCTTTAGATAAGCGGTTGTTCCTGAGCAGCACAGCTTAAATATGCCCACTGCTGATGAGGCTGTAGTAAATCAGGTCCCCTGCTCTGTGAGCTCATTCCAAGGTAGAGAAAGCAGAAGAAGCAGAGAAACACTCCATTTCTTTTTCTTGTAACTTTTAGCATGTTCATGGTCATAGTTTCTGAGTCAGTACCAAACTAAGAACTTCATGTGTGATTCTAACTAACCCTTTGGTCATTAAAAGCAGATGTTTCAAACTACTGAAGATCAAACTACTGAAATTCAAACCACTGAAGATGAGGCATATCCTATTTACAAATTAATAATTGACTACTAGATGTTAGTGCCCCCAAATGACCTTAGAGGCATTAGGCAGGAGAGACAATGCTAGAACTCTCCCTACCCTGCCTTGCTTAACCTAAAGCCCACTCTGTTCCTTTTGCCAAGTGATTGACTGTATGTTAACAGAACCTGAGGCACTGTCCTGTTGAAATGCCTTCAATCCCATGTAACTGGATTGATTTTTTTTTTATTATTATCTAGATTGGACGACTGATTATTGGGCAGAATGGCATCTTGTCGACACCTGCAGTTTCCTGCATTATCAGGAAGATCAAGGCAGCTGGTGGAATCATCTTAACAGCCAGCCACTGCCCTGGAGGACCAGGGGGAGAGTTTGGAGTGAAGTTTAATGTTTCTAATGGAGGTATGTGGTTCAGAATGTGACCTAATAGTCATGCTTTCTTTCCTCTTGTATTATCATAGGCTTACAATAACTCTCTGTTGGTAGACAAACATGGTAAACAGGAACTGGCTCAGAAAAATCTAGTTAGGTGTCTGAGATGATTCAACAAGGAAGTGGCATAATGGGTTCTTGAACCCATTTGGGTGGTCTCTTGGTCTCCTGTACTCTTCAGCACAGTGAAATGATTAAATAGTTGATGCTTACTTGATTTGGAAGAACTTGAGATTTTGAAGTTGGAACAATACCCTGAATGTCATCTAAACCAGCAGCCCCCAACCTTTTTGGCATCACAGACCAGTTTCATGGAAGACAATTTTTCCATGGACATCAGGGACTGGGGGTGGGATGTGCAGTCAAACCTCACTGCTAATGTTAATCTGTGTTTGTAGCTGCTCCCCAGAGCTAGCATCACTGCCACTGATCTGACAGGAGGTGGAGCTCAGATGGTAATGTGACTGATGGAGAGTGGCTGTAAATACAGATGAAGCTTCACTTACCCACTGCTCCCTCCTACTGTGCAGTTCGGTTTCTAACAGGACACAAATCATGGCCCAGGGGTTGGGGACGCCTGATCTACACCATTCCTCTCATTTTACAGATGAACAAATCAAAGTCCTGAGAGGCTGAGGTACTGCTGAAGGTCACATGCTTGCTCTAGGTTAGACTAATGGTTTTTAACCTAAGTCTTTGGTTCTCTTTTTGTCCTACAGTGCTGATTTTCACTGAAATGCGTAGAATTATTTCACTTTTTCTTATATTCAGAGCAATTTACAGTTTGGAGGTCCTAGTAGGGTTTGTGGTGAATATGTGTATAGGGTGACTTTCTTAAAACAATTGAATATATATAGAAGTAGAAAGAACAATAAATAGACACCATGTATAATTAACCTGTTTGTCATTTTGCTGACCTTTTTTTTTTTTGTTTTTGAAGAATTTAAGACAAATCACAGCATGATGACATTTCATACCTAAATATTTTCATATTCATCTCTTAAAAAGAAAGACATATTCCTGCCTAATTATGTTATACATCTAACAAAAATAACACTAATTCTCTAATGTCGTCTGAAACCTAATCTATAGTCAAATTTTGCATTAATCCCCCCAATTTTATTTATAGTTATTATTCAAACCAGGATGCATCTGACAACCATGTATTTGCTTGTTAAATCTCTTAACTCTCTTTTAATCTACAACGCTGAGTCTGCGTGTGTATGTGGATGGGACGTGATATTTAATCAGCAACAGTTACCATTACAAATAATTCCTGGTCCCAGGCAAAAGTAGTGCATTCTGAAGGGAAAAGTTATTATCTCTTCCTCCTTGCAACTATTT
Source organism: Tarsius wallacei (assembly GCA_963574415.1). NCBI lineage: Eukaryota > Metazoa > Chordata > Mammalia > Primates > Tarsiidae > Tarsius > Tarsius wallacei. The sequence goes on from CAUYQG010181857.1 coordinate 60,104, forward strand.
TGCACATTACCAAAACAAAGAAACTTTATTCATGTTGAGTATTTAAAAAAACAGTACTGTAATCACATAGCAGAAAATTATAGCAGATACACAAATGAGAAGGAGAAAGGGCTCAAAGCTTAGCACAATAGAGAATTTCCAAACCACAAAGGTAGACAACAAGGAAGGAAGGAAGAAACAAAAGGTCTACAAAACAACCAGAAAACCATTAACAAAATGGCAGGAAGTCCTTACCTATCAATAATAACCTTGAATGTAAATGGATAAAACTCTTTAATTAAAAGACATAGAGTGACTGAGTGGATGAAAGATCATAGTATATGTTGCCTACAAGACACCCATTTTAGCTTTAAGAATAGGAGAACAGTAGCTGGGCATGGTGGCTCACGCCTTTAATCCCAGCACTTTGGGTGGTGGAGGCAGGAGGATTGCCTAAGCCCAGGGATTCAAGACCAGCCTGGGCAATTTGGTGAGACCTTGTCTCTACAATAAATAAAAAAAATTAGGTGGGTGTGGTGGCACACGCCTGTAATTCCAGCTACTTGGAAAGCTGAGGCAGAAGGATTGCCTGAGCCTAGCAAGTTGAGGCTGCGGTAGCCATGAGCATACCACTGTACTCCAGTGTGGGCAACAGAGTGAGACTCCTACGCCAGGGGTGAACTTATATCAGATAAAACAGAATTCAAGTCAAAAACTGTTACAAGAGACAAAAATTAATGCTTAATGATAGGCGTTTCAATATATCAAGAGGACATAAAACTGTAAATATATATGCACCCAACATCAAAGCACCTAAATATACAAAGCAAATATTACTGGACATGAAGGAGAAAATAGATAGCAATACAATAATAGTAGGAGTCTTCAATACTCCACTTGCAACAATGGATAGATCAACCAGACAAAAATAACAAGGAAATATTGAATTTGAACTCACTTTATTTTTTTTTATTTTTAATTTTTATTTATTTTTTGAGTTGGAATCTCACTCTGTCGCCCAGACTGGAGTGCAGTGGCTGCTCCCGGCCACCGCAGCCTCGACCTGCTGGGCTCCGGCGATCCTTCCGCCTCAGCCTTCCAAGTAACTGGAACTACAGGCACGCGTTACCACGCCTGGCTAATTTTTTGATTTATTGTAGAGATGAGGTCTCACCAAGTTGCCCAGGCGGGTCTTGAACCCGCGGGCTCAGGCAATCCACTCACCTTAGCCTCCCAAGGCATGGGATTACAGGGCTGAGCCACCGAGCCCGGCTGAACTGCACTTTAGACCAAATGGACCTAACAGATGTATGTAGAACTTTCCATCCAACAGCAGCAGATACGTTCTTCTCTAGAATACATGGAACATTCTCCAAGATAGGCCATATGTTAGGCAAAAATTCAAGAAGATTGAAATAACATCTAGGATTATTTCCATACACAATGGTATGAAGCTAGAAATTAATAACAGGAGAAATCTTGGAAAAATTACAAAGGTGTGGGAATTAAACAACATGTACAACTAATGGGTCGAAAAAGAAATTAAAAGAAAATTTAAAAAACTTGAGATAAATGACAATGGAAACACACCATATCAAAAATTACAGGATTCAGCCAAGAGGAAAGGGTATAACAATAAATGCCTACATTGAAAAAGGAAAAAGATCCTAAATAAATAGGCTAATATTATGCCTCAAGGAGTTAAAGAAAGAAGAGCAAACTAAACCTAAAGTGAGCTGAAGGTAGGAAATAATGAAGATCACAACAGAAATAAATCAAATAAAGAACAGAAAATCCATAGGAAAAAATTCAATAAGAGCAAAAGTTTGTTCTTTGAAAAAACAAAGTTTACAAACTTCTAGGCAGACTAAGAAGAAAGAGAGAGAAGGCTCAAATAAATAAAAACAGAAATGAAAGTGAAGACATTACAACAGATGCTTCAGAAATAAAAGTGATCATAAGGGATTCTGATGAGAAGTTATACGCCAATAAACTGGAGAACCTAGAGAGTAAATAGATACATTTCTAGAAAAAATAACCTAATATTGAATCAGGAGGAAATAGAATAATGGAACAGACAAAAACAAAGAGATTTAAAAACTAATTAAAAACCTTTTAACTTAGAAAAGCCCAGGACCAGATGGCTTCATGACTGAATTCTACCAAACATTCAAAGAAGAATTATTATCAATACTCCTTAGACTCTTCCAAAAAATAGAACAAGAGGAAATACTTCCAAACATATTTTGTGAGGTCATTTCATCAGTCTAATACCTGAGCCAGACAAAGACAGTACAAGAAAAGGAAACTACAGGCCAATATCTCTGATAAACATTGATGCAAAAATCTTCAATAAAATATTAGCAAACCAAAGTCAACAACACATCAAAAAGAGTATACATCATAACCAAATGGGATTTATCCTTGGCATACAAGCATGGTTTAACATATGCAAATTGATTAATGTGATACATTACAATAAAAGAATAAAAAATAAGAACCACATGATCTGCAGTTTCTTTCGCCTTTGCCAGCTCTGGCATGTCATTCTTTCTTTTCCCCCTTATTTCTCTAATAAACTTTATGTGAAAACTTTAAAAACAAACAAACAACAACAACAACAAAACACAGGATCATCTTGATTGATCCAGGAAAAGCATTTGACAAAGTTTAGTATTCTTTCTTATAAAAACTCTGAACATTTTAGGTATAGAAGGAAGTTCATCAACATAATAAAGACCATTTATGAAAAACCCACAGCTAACATCATCATCCATGGGGAGCAACTGAAAACCTTCCCACTAAGATCCAGTACGTGGCAGGGATGCCCAGTCTTGCATCCAGTACATAGCAGGGATGCCTACTCTTGCACTTCTATTGAATATAATATTGGAAGTAATAGCAAAAGCAATCAAACAAGACACATAAATTAAAGGCATTCAACTTGTAAAGGAAGAAATACAATTATCTCTATTTGCAGATGACGTGATCCTATATGTAGAAAGCCCCAACAATTTCACAAAAATTGTTGAAATAATAAATGAACGAAGTGAGCTGCAAGATACAAAATCAATAACAAAAATCACTAGCATTTCTATGTACAAATAAAGAATCAAGAAAACAATCCCATTTATAATAGCATTAAAAAAAAATCCTTAGTAATAAATTTAGCCAAGGAAGTGAAAGACTTGTACACTGAAAACTATAAAACATTGATGAAAGAGATTGAAAAAGACACTAATAGATGGGAAGTTATCCTGTGCTCATGGATCAAAAGAATTAGTATTGTTAAAATGTCCATACTACCCAAAACAATATACAGATTAAATACAATCCTTACCAAAATTCCAAGAACATTCTTCACAGAAATAGGAAAACAGCACCAAGATTTGTATGGATCCACAAAAAAACCCAAATAATCAAAGCAACATTAAGAAAGAAGGACAAAGTTGGAGGCATCACACTTGCTGATTTAAAATTATATTATAGACTGGGTGCAGTGGCTCATGCCTGTAATCCCAGCACTTTGAGAGACTGAGGCTGGAGGATTGCTGCTTGAGCCCTGGATTTTAAGGCCTGCCTGGGCAACATAGTGAGAGCTTGTCTGTATGGATGAAAGAAAAAAAAAAAAAAAAAAGCCGAACATTGTGGTACACACCTGTAGTTCCAGTTACTTGGGAGGTAGGCAAATCACTTGAGCCCAGGAGGTTAAGGCTGTGATGAGCTGTGATTGTACCACTGTATTCCAACCTGGGCAACGGTGAGACCCCAACTTAAAAAAAAATTAAAAACTTAAAAATGTATATTACAAAGCTATAGTATGGTACTGGCATAAAAACAGAAACATAGACCAATGGTACAGAATAGACAGCCCAAAAATACATAAACAACATATGTAGTCAACTAATTTTTGACAAAACCACTAAGAAGGCACAATAGAGAACTGATAGTCTTTCCAATAAATGGTGCTGGGAAAACTGAATTTCCACGTGCGAGCGAATGATAGTGGATCCTTCTCTTACACCACACACAAAAATCAACTCAAAATGGTTAAAATATCTAAACATAAGACCCGTAACCATAAAACTCCTAGAAGAGAACATAGGGGAAAATCTCCTTGACATTGGCCTTGGCAATGATTTCTTGGATATCATACCAAAAGTTCAGAATACAAAGCAAAAATAAATGGGAGTACATAAAATTTAAAAAGCTTTTTTTTTAATTCAATATTTTTTATTATGATATTGTGGGGTACAGTTAAGGGTTACGTATAGAAATATGCTTCGTTCAGGCACACTTGTTGATAAGAGGTGTCTCCCCATCCCAACACAGATATTTACTACCATTAATCCCATCTCCCTACCCCTCCTCCCCCATAGTTTCCCACCCCTGTCAGTCATTTTCTTATGGTAATACATTGGATGATCAAGGTCTACTATATGAGTGAGAACATGTGATACTCAGTTCTTTGTTTCTGTGAGAGGTCACTCAGTATTATAGACTCTAGTTCCATCCAGGTTGCTGCGAAATTCGTGATTTTGTTCTTTTTTATGGCTGTGTAGTATTCCATTGAGTATATGTACCACATTTTTTAAATCCAGTCCTCTTTTGATGGACATCATGTTTTGTTTTGTTTTTGTTTTTTTTTTGGAGTCAGAGTCTCACTCTGTCACCCAGGCTGGACTGCAGTGGTACGATCATAGCTACTGCAACCTTGACCTTCTGAGCCTAAGTTCAGTGCTCCAAGTAGCTGGAAGTACAGGTGTGTGCCACCATGCCCAGCTAATTTTTTAATTTGCTTTAGAGATGAGGTTGCACTAAGTTGCCCAGGCTGGTCTCAAACCCTTGGGCTCAGGCAATCCTCTTGCCTCCACCTTCCAAAGTGCTAGAATTACAGGCATGAGCCACCATGCCTGGCCATTTTTGAGCAATTTTGTTATCATATGTCTTTGTGTTTCTTGAGCACGGGGTGGTTGTGCTTTGTGAATCTTGAATTTAAAGTTTTATTCAGATCTGACAAATGTTTTGCTTTATTTAAGTACTTCAAATAATTTTATTTCTCCTCCCTTCTCCTTGATAAATCCAAATATATGTTTAGTAGGCTGCTTGAGGTTGTCTCATAACTCAATAATTCTCTTCTCTTTCAATTTTCTTCAGTCTTTTCTTCTCTTTGTGTTTGCTTTGGATATTTTTGTTATGTCTTCAAGTCCACTGATTGTTTCTTCCGCAATGTCCAAATTGTCATTAATTTCATTCAATGTAGTTTTTATTTTAGACATTATAATTTTTATCTCCAGAAGTCTAATTTGCATCATTTGAAAATATATTTTGTATCTCTATTTAACATGCTCAATCTTTCCTCTTTTTTCTTGAACTTATGAAATGTTCCAATATCCTTTTATTAATTACTTCCATCAGGAAAGGTTTTGTTCATTTGTTTTGCTGTTGCTTATCCTAGAAACCTATGAATTTTCTTACAAGGTTGTGCTTTTAGTTCTCAACTGAGAACATCGGGAGGACCTTATGCTTATCTCTGGAGTGATCTCTCTGTGCAACTTTCGTGTTCTTTTTTTTTTTTTTTAAGATGGGTACAATTCTGGATTAGGTATACAAGTGGTCATTGCACAGGTAAAGTTGGAAACTTTCTTGACTTCAATACTCTGCTTTAATGTACTCAGACTTTCAGCTCTGCCTCCTCATCTCTGTCAGTTTGCCTCAGTTTCCCCTCCCTACAATCAGGCCTAAAAACGATGTCAAGATAATGATCTTGGTAAATTATGCGTTCATCTCACTTGTTTTACCTCTCTCAGGGTTCACTCTCTTGTTGCCTGATGTCCAAAGTCTTGAAAGCCATCATTTCCTATAGTTTGTTCAGTTCTTTTGCTTATTTCAGCAGGGAGGATAAGTGCAATCCTCAATACTCTATCTTGGCTAAAAGTAAAGTCATTTATTTATTTATTTATTTAGAGTAGGAGTCTCGCTCCGTCGCCCAGGCTAGAGTGCGGTGGCACGATCATGGCCACCCCAGCATTGACATGTTGGGCTCAGGCGATACTTCCACCTCATCCTTCCAAGTAGCCAGAACTACAGATGCATGCTACCATGCCCGGCTAATTTTTTATTTATTGGTCTCACCAAGCTGCTCAGGTTGGTCTCAAACCCGCAGGCTCAGGCAATCCACTCGTCTCGGCCTCCCAAAGTGCTGGGATTACAGGCTGAGCCACCGAGCCCAGCCCACTTATTTTTTAATTTGATTAATGTATTCCCTTAGATGCAGTTTTATTTTAGGCCAACAAACTGAATAGTCCCTTTCATTTCCTCTGCCATTTTTCTGAAGTAATATCTTTTAGAGACCAATGATTACTCCTCCAAAGCATGCCCCCCCACTTATTATATAGTAGCCATGGGAGAGGGTACGCATATTACTTAGTTACATTCTGCACTGAAATCACACATTCAATGTAATTCAAAAGATCACATTCTGTGCTGAAGTTCTGTAAGACTCCTAACTAAAAAGAGAGAAAAAAAATCAATTAAAGATTTCCCTTGCAGAAGCTACTACTTCCAACTTCATATAGAAAACACAAAACAATGTATAAATTCACATAAATAAAACAAAACACATTATTATAAAGCTATAGAAGTTGTCCTGATAGATTTCTTAAGGAGTTCAAATTATATCTTCTTGGAGGGAAATCAAGAAAATCGTTTTTAAAACTTTCACAAATTCCCACTACTACATCTCCTAACCTGCCTGTTTCACCTATTTCTGTACCCAGGATACTCTGCCTTCTCTTCTGTTGGTTACTATGGATGATTTCTCAGTGACCTAAAGAAACTCCAAACTCTCCTAATTGCCTATTAGATCATATCCTATCTTTTCTATTCATGAACACTGCTCCAGACAGTCTCCTTTTAACCTCTTGCATCAAGATTTTTTCACTCCTACTCTATCTTTTATTATCATCTTACAAACCTGTTTTTATTACCCTCATCTTAAAAAAGAAAAAAAAAGAAACCTCTTGACAATAACTCCCTTTTCATTTACCACTACATTTCTCAACTTTCTCAAGCAGAAAAACTTCTTACTTTTTCCAATATCTCTCTAAGACACTCTCTCGAGTTCCACTTTGCTCTGACTTTTGATCTCTACAGCTTTACCAAACCTGCTATTATTAAGATGATAAAACATCTCTGTTTTGCTAAATCTAAGTTCTTAGTCCTCATCTTCCCCGTGAACTATTAACAATATGCCACACAGCTGATCACTGATCTTCTCAAGGAAAACAAAACAAAACAAAACAGAAACAAACAGAAAAGTTTTCTTGGTCTAAACAGATTCTACTTCATAGGTTTCTTCCATCATTTTGGGTCTTCTTTTTAATGCTTCAGTCCTAGTTTTTCCTCATACCCCAAACTTTTAATGTCAGAATCTTTGGTCTTTGTATCATTACTCTTTTCTTTCCATATTACTTTTTCTCAATTATCTCACTTAATATATAATATTAATTTTTTGTGTGTGACTCTCTCAACGTATATTTTAAACCCAGCACATTTACCTCACTTCTTGCACTGTCTCTTTTATAACACCCATTGTATATTTTATAATACAAAGCACAGAGAGATATAGAAAAATAATAAAACAATATATTAGGTACATAGGATTATATGTACACATTTTACAATTTTTTTTTGTGTGTGTGTGGGAGTCTCACTTCATCCCCCAGGTTGGAGTGCAGTGGCACACTCACGGCCACCCCAGCGTCCACCTGCTGGGCTCAGGCAATCCTTCC
>CAUYQG010181858.1:0-12482 GCA_963574415.1 Tarsius wallacei
CCCTACCACCCCCGCCCTAACACCCCCGGCACACCCCCCCAACCCCACCGCCCCACCAAACCCCCCGGGGGGGGGGGGGCACGCAGGGGCTCACACTTGTAATCTCTGGGTGACAGAGTGAGACCCTGACTCAAAAAAAAAAAAAAAACAGAGAGCAGGTAGAAAACATAAGATTCAAACAGAGTCTGAGTCACAATTCTAATTTACCATGTAGCCTGTGAACTCTGACCACAGACGGGCACATATACACTAGCATTAAGAAGTGCTAAGGCCGGGCTCGGTGGCTCAGTCTGTAATCCCGCGCTTCGGGAGGCCGAGGTGAGTGAATTGCCTGAGCCCGTGGGTTCGAGACCCGCCTGGGCAACTTGGCGAAACCTCATCTCTACAATAAATCAAAAATTAGCTGGGCGTGGTAGCGCACGCCTGTAGTTCCAGCTACTTGGAAGGCTGAGGCGGAAGGTTTGCCGGAGCCCAGCAGGTCGAGGCTGCAGTGGCCGGGAGCGGCTACTGCACTCCAGTCTGGGTGACAGAGTGAGACTCCAACTCAACAAAAAAAAAAAAAAAAAAAAAAGTGCTAAAAGTGCCACTACTTTATAAACAAAACAGAAAACTCCAGCAATTTGAAGACGTTTTATAATGTCTCAAAATCCACCTATCTGTGCCTACAGGTGTGAACAGATTTTCAGATTTGCCATTCTGGCACTTCTCTGGTTGGTAGCTAGGCAGGAACGTTAACTCATGCCCTTCCTGTGAGGATGGTTTAGTTATGACTTTCTGAAAACTATAAACCCCCAAGAGCAGAAAATGTGCCTGAACACACGCACAGTCATGCAGATGACTGCTTACTGAATGCCTCTGAAGAAAAACAGTTCTTCTCAATCTAATTTCTCTTCAGGAACCCGGTGCACTCACTCGTGAAAGTCCCCAGAGCCCAGTCACTAAGAAGCGTGTGTGGATGGACGAGTATTTTTTTTCTCTAGTCCACGCACAGCACTATGAAGTTACAGCTCACCTTTTGTTTCCTGACTGCCCACTGGCTCAGCATCCTGGCTGAGCTCAGACCTTCTTCTAAGGGATCGCCGTTCCTCAAATTCTTTCAACAAAATTTCCTCCTCTGCCACTGGTCTTTCATCTCCCTCACTTTCAGAAACCTCATGGGCCACAGGCTCTGGCAGTTCTTCAGGGTCCTCGTGGGTTTCGGCCTCCTTCGCATCCCAGGTGCAACTCCTGAGCATCCAGGGATTTGGTCCATCTGCGTTCATCTGTACTTCATTCACCACATCAGGGACAAGGAGTTCCTCCGCTTCTTCTGAGCCTCTCTCTTCTTCCTCACTCTCCGAAGCTACCTGGAGTTTCTGCGTCAGTTCTTTGTTCTTAGCCAATTGTTCCTGCATAGCCTGGCGAGCCTGGAGGAAAAAGTCACAGCATGAGAGCCTTGTCATTAGTGACCATAATAACACCGCCCCTGGTCCATTTCTTAAAGCTGTCTCCTCTGGATTTGACTTGATAAGTATTTCTTACTGGTACCTACTGTTCATATACCACTGTGTTAGGAGAATATGGAATAAAACAGAAGACCAACTCTTTGCCCTCAAGGAACCAACATGTGAAACAAGATTTTAAAAGCTTCTCTCTCCTTGACTGGACTTGCCTTCAATGTGGTTTTCCCTTTCATCTCTCCTTTTCCACTTTGCTCCTGGTCATTTTCCTCTCTGCCTTAAAGATTTTTCTGATGCCTTTTTAGATTCCTGGTTTCCCATCCATCCTCATGGCTCTTCCTCAACGCTGCTAGCATCCTTGTGGACTGGTTTTGCTTCCCTTCCTCCAACTCCTCCAACCCTTCCCTCACACTGGTCTCTTACCTCCAGGTCATATTTGGCCATAATTGCCTTTGACTTGGCCCATTTCCCACTGTTCTGGTGCTTAAGGCTCATTCGCTCCTGGAAAGAAAGGACACAGTGAGATCCTCAGTGCCTTCCAGGGAAAACTGGTTCAAAGGGGTGGGAGTGGGGCAAGAGGCAGTCTTACCATCATTCTGGCCTTTTCAATTTTTTCCAGTTCTTCCAATGCCGCAGCCGGGTTGACCTTCTGCAGCTGCTCAAAAGCTTTTAGGGCTTTCTTGGCCTTTTCTTTCTTCACAATTTTGTGATACCTGTAGGGTAAGAGGGGTAGGTGGGAAATTTTAGAGATTTAGCTGAATCATTGATGCCACAGGCACACATGCCCTTGCTACCCAAGGGGTTTCCCTAGGTAGGGTGCTAGAATGGACATCATAGAGCTAGCTGGTCGTAGTGAGCCATTTTGGGACCTGAGAGGACTGGCAGGACTCCTGGTCCCCATAGCTCCTGGGGCAGACCTCTGCAGAACAAAGAGTCCTCTCTGCTTCTATAGCCCAAGGGAGGAGTAGTACAAGTTCCAAAGAGGCAAAACGCCAGAAATGAAGCCCTTCTGGCCCCAACAGCTGTGGAACTCAGAGCTTATTCTGCAGAACCACTCTGTGATGCCCTGGAAGGGAGGGAAAGGAACTGAATGGTTCTCTTTTTGACAAAATGAAAGCCAAAGCCAGAGGAAAAGGCATTCCTGAAGTTACTCAAACAGGCAAAACTCTATGGGGTTGATCTGGGGGAAACAGGGCTAGTCACTCCTATTTAGAATCTCTTCTTTATGACCCTAGTTGCCACATCAAAGGTTCTTTCCAAAGAATTCATCATTAGACATTATCACTTACTTCTGTGGAACCCAAGTCCAGTTCAAAGGGGCCTCCTTACTTTTTGCTTTTGATTTTCTTTTCTCTTCGAGCCCTGGCCTCATAGTAGGACTGCAGAGCCCGGGCCCTCTGAAGCTCTGCTCGGCGCATCTTTGCCTACAACAAATGATATTTACAGTGACACCTAGGCTGAAGGGCAAATGCTGAGAGAAGCATAGCATGCTTGGGTGTGTCCTAGGGCATATGACACTTACCTCTTCCAGACTCATGGCTTTGAGAGAGGCCTTTTCCATGGGAGTCAGTAGAGGGTCTGTCACTGGCTGCTTGTTTTTATGGAGGAGGTTAAAAACTTCCTGCTCCAGTGGAGTTCTTGCCTTAAGGAGGTAACAAAACATTTTAAGCTTAAGCTTTCTCTGTTTACTTCCTATGACTGTCTAATTTATGACACTATAATTGGAATCACTAACTGGATAGGAATGGCTGTTACAGCAAGAAAACGGGGTTTTGGTCTTGCTGTTCAGCTGTGTAAATAAAGCCTTATTTTATTCTGATTTAAGACAACTTTGGCAAGGGAACTCTGAGGTTACTCTCTAATATTACTGAGAGGGAATCACTCTGTGTTCAGGTTGCCGATATATATAAAACAATTCCATTCTCTTGATAATCTGAGCAGGATGCCCTTCAGGTAAATGCTGGCAGGACAGGCGACAGTAGTACCAGACTGTCACAGTTTTGATAGACAAAACCAAAATAGCCCCTGTATTGTGATGTACATTTGAAGCACATAACTATTACCTTATAATCTCAGATTCCTATCACAAGTCTTCTTTAAAGAATATTTCCAGCAGCAAGGGGAGGTTAGATCTTATGCATTATTTGCTATTGATGGTATAACCAGGAAACAGATCTGCAAAACGGCTCAGAGGGAACACCAATTTTTGTGACCACAGCCAACTGCTGTGAATCATACATGTATGTGTTCTTGGTATCATTAATTGCCAATGAAAGGAAATGAGAAAAACATGGCATTCTAGAAATGCAGTTTACGGCGGGATATGTGTTTTAATTTCCTAAGCACAAAATGGATACTGCCTTAAAAAATATGACCTTCGTGTAATTAGCCTGTTTCCTGACAGTTCAAATCAAACCCTCCTCATTTTCTAACTTTGTCTCCAATTCCTCTGCTAGGCAATGTCTCTATGTATGAACGAATGAACTGTAAACCAGTTATTTCACATGTCCACAAAAGTCCCCATTTGCTGCTTGACCGATATTGTGAGGATGGCTAAATAATCAAGCCGATCATGCCATGGTCCACTCTGGCAAGGCACAGACAGCCCAAGGCAACAGAGCCAGTTTCAAACCTCACACACATATTACATGTGGTTTTCTTCAAAGCCATATACATCATGGTCAGTACTAAACTTCCAAATATCTGGACAAATGCATAAACACATATCATCACATCATGTTACATGATGCTATTGATTTAACCATAAGTTTATTCTATGCAATAGTAAAGGTGTGTGTTCTTCCATTTTTAGTATTTGCAGTAGTAATCAATCACTGGCTACAAAGTGATTTATATTACAATGTTGTAATCGCCCTTCAATTCAATTCAATTTACAAACTTTTATTGATTGCAGCTACATTCCAGGCGCTTGTGCAGGGTGCTAGGAATACACAAATGATTAAGATAGTTCCTGTCCTCATAGAGCTCATAGCCTTTGAGAGCCAAGAGACATACACAGGACTAACAACGTAACATAATGGGTTAAATGTTATTCCATAGGGGTAATCACAGAAGAAGGAACCATTAAATCTTATTAGGAGGTGTGTCAGGCTTGGGAAAGGAAGTGCCTTTTAGAATTAGGCTTTGAGGCCCAAGTACAATTCTGTCAGGAGGAAGAAAACAAACAGAGAGATAAGCATAAACAAAAACAGACACAGGGAAAGGAGTGGCATATAAGAGAACAGTGCGTTGCCCAGCATAGCTAAAATGTTAGGCGCTTTTATTTTACTCTGTAAGCAGACAGCCTTTAAATAAATTTCAGCAGGAGATTCAGTCAGTTTTATGTTTCAGCAAAAAATCCTGGTGATTGTGTAGAAGCTATATGTAAAGTTCCAAAGGAAAGGTAATGAAGGCCTCCATTAAGACATTGAAAATGAATGTGAAGAGAAAAACAGGGATTCAAAAGCTCTTACAGAGACAGAATTTACAGGACTAACCCACTGTATGGGCTGGGGGAGAGGGACAGTTAAAGAGACAGGTAGAAATCAGATGACTGAAGTCTTCAACCTAAGTGACTGCAGTACGGGGTTATGCTGTTAACAAAGGTACAGAATCAAGACAGGGGATAGGCTTTGGGAGTCTGGAGAAAGGAAATGTGAAGCTTAGTTTGGACTGTACTAAGTTTAAGGTGCACATGGGAGACCCAGATGGTACCTGCTAGTCATATGAAATATAAGGGCTGGAGCTTCGAAGGGACTGGGAGTGCTAGTCAAAGACATGGAATTGTCAGAGCAAGAATAAAAGGGACCAAGAAAAGTCAGAGAGATAAAAAAACAGGAGTATGTCACAGAAGCCAAGAGAGGGGAGTTTTAAAGGAGAGGTGCCCATGGCATCAGATAGGGTCCTGCAATTCAGAGCCCCCTCACTAATGCTCTTTGAGAGAAGTTTCAGTAGGGCAGAAGGAGAAGGTGAGTTGAGGTGGCAGTGGAAACCAACTCTTCCCAAAACACATTCCTCAGCAGATAACAAGACTAACTTCACTTTTTAAAAGCTTAAAATTTAATTTATTTAAATTTTAATAAAATTAGTTTGTACACCCTGGGTTCTATTAGGTCAAACAGGAGTCTTTGCCATTGTTTCATAGCCTTTAAAATGCTAAAGTTTGTTGTAAATCTCCAATCTCCAGTAGGGGCATGCAGCATTTTCTAGCAAGGGACCCTCCCCCCAATCCCTTGTGAGGGCATATTGAAAAACTAAGGTTTCGAGGAGAACACTTTGGGAAATGCCAGTGTAGACATCATGTCTACCTTACATCATCTCTAGCACTTTGCAGTTTATGAATGCTTTCTCACTCATTATCCCATTTCGTTTTTTGCAGCTAGAGTTAAACAAAAATTTAGGAAGCTGGACCAAAATTACAGTGCCCACTTTTCTGATTCCCAATTTCCAGAAATCCTAGTACAGTACATACTAGTCCTTGCTACTTAGCACTCTTTTTTTTTTTTTGAGTTGGAGTCTCACTCTGTCGCCCAGACTGGAGTGTAGCGGCCGCTCCCGGCCACCGCAGCCTCAACCTGCTGGGTTCCGGCGATCCTTCAGCCTCTGCCTTCCAAGTAGCTGGAACTACAGGCGTGCACTACCATGCCCGGCTAATTTTTGATTTATTGTAGAGATGAGGTCTCACCAAGTTGCCCAGGCGGGTCTTGGACCCTCAGGCTCAGGCATTCCACTCACCTCAGCCTCCCAAGGCATGGGATTACAGGCTGAGCCACCGAGCCCAGCTTGCACTCTTAAGTTGTAAAGAGAGAACTGGAAGTCACTAGCCATGAAACAGCCTCTGAACTAAGCATTTCCTTATTTCTGTGCCACACTGGCATCATTTCTCAAAAATAAACTGTAAAATGAATGAATGGTACAGTATACTCAGCGTACAGCTTCTGGGCCCCACTCTGTCTTGAAGAGGTTGTGCTATTCTTAGTGTAACCTCCTTCACCACCATCTCATCTTTAATAATGAGCTTGGCATTTCACTGCCATCTTCAAGATTACACTGTCATTTGGAAAAAGTAAGGTGCAGAACAGTGTGTAGTAGCATACTATTATTTTTTTTATAATTAAAAAAGGAGGTAAACATGAATATATAAATAAAACTCTAAGTCAACGACGACAAAACACTTATGAAAGTGGTTACTTCTGGGTGAGTATGGGGGAAAAATGATCAGATGGGGCACAGGGGGCGGGGTCAGACCTGACACCATATATCTTCTATGCGTCTTTATTTTTGAATCCTACAAATTATATTACCTCTAAATATTTTTTCCTGAAGTCTCCCTTCATCCTTCAACCACACTTTAAACCTGATCTCTTTTTCATGTGGAAAAGGAAGCCTCCTAGAAAGAGAATGGCAGTGACTTCAGCAACATCAAGAAACAGCTTATCCCCGTAATAAGCAACTCCTCGGCTCCATTTCTAGCCATTGTGGCAAGCAATGCTTATTTTGATTAGCTTTAATTAGCTCAACTTCCCAACACATTAAGAAACTCATTCCTGGATTTTTAGAAAGCACAGAGGAGAAACATTAAGAGGGCATCTATTCATGGCTCGTTTGTGACCATTTTCTATTTAAGACAGATCACCCCATTGTAGACTCCATACCAATGGTGTATTGAAAAAGTAGGCTAGCTGTTCTAAAGCAGCTGTTCACAGACTAAAAATTGAGACTTTGGGGACCCATAGGATTACAGCTTTTAATTTTGCCAAGAGCACAGCTACCATTCCACCCCAATCCCAGCATTTACTACTATCGTCATTTCATACAAGAAATTTCAAAACAGTTAAGTGGAAAGAATAACCTCAAAATAAAGAACACCCGGGAACGCTACACCCACCAAACATACACTTATCTTTTTGCCTCAGATGGATAAAAACTTTGTTAGGGGTCAGTGTTTGAGAAACTCAGCTCTAAAATGTCAACCCTCAACCCCCCACCCCACAGCTCAGTCATAATGAGTTGCTTGTTAAATTTCTGGTCATTACCAGCAATGCACTGGATTTTAATGGGGGTACTCCTTTACAAGCAACCTTTGGTTTCTGTTACTCACATATCCTCACTAAGCCATCATTAATGCTACCAAGTTCCTGATTTTCCTAGGATCAGACTGTGGCTTTAAATGCTTTTTAAAAACTGCAGTTAAAGAAAGAAAATATCTTTATGTTCCCTCTATACTGACAATCAGATGTTTTAACACAAAAACACGCAAATAGCCAACGTGCTACATACTACAAGCAAATGAAAACTACAGCGTTACTGTGATTGGCTATTGCATGACTGACAATGAAGATATGCTACCTCCCGTTCTCTCTTTCTGACCACTAAGCTACGATGACTTAAGCTGGGATTTAGGCTTAACATGTCCAATAAAATAAATTGCAGGCTCTGAAATCACCAAATTGTAAAATCTTACCTTTCTTTTTAAAAAACTTTTTTAAGTGAGAAAGCAGGATTTATTAAGAGGTCAGAAAAGGTCTCACAGTGGGAGGGGACCCGAAGGGGTTACCCCAAATCTCACCTTTCAAGGTTCCGTTTCATTTTGTTGTACTCACCGTCCAGCCGCTGAGCACATGTTCAATGGGAGCAAAGGCTGATTGCTCCTTTTCTAGGGGAAAAACCAGCTGTTTTGCTTGCCGGTTCTTCAGAACAACAGGATCCCATTTAGAAAGGACTTGTGAGGTTTTATTGAATGCTACTTCTCTGTGGATCTGAAGCAGGTAAAGTACATAAAAGGAAAGAGTCATAAGATTAAACATCAAACTCAAAGAACTAATGATAAATTAAGAGGCAATGTTTCTTATCCCAAGAAAGAATCAGAATGCCAGAGATTAGCTCTAGCTTCTCAGGACTACATTTTATCCTAGATTCTTCTTCCTAGTGTCTGGTTTCCCCTAGATTGTTTTTACTCTTGTCCGTGGTAGAGAAATCACAACTCTCCCTCCTCCTATTTTTTAGGCCTTTCATCTCTTTTTCTTTTTTGAGTTGGAGTCTCATTCTGTTGCCCAGACTAGAGTGCAGTGGCACGCTCCTGGTCACCGCAGCCTCAACCCGCTGGGCTCTGGCAATCCTTCTGCCTCAGCCTTCCAAGAAGCTGGAACTACAGGCGTGCACTAATTTTATTGGTTTATTGTAGAGATGAGGTCTCGCCAAGTTGCCCAAGCGGGTCTCGAACCTGCGGGCTCAGGCAATCCACTCACCTCAGCCTCCCAAAGCACGGGATTACAGGCTGAGCCACTGAGCCCGGCTTCTTTTTCTTATATTACCCTATTTTCCTTGACAATTCAATTTCTTTCCCTTAATGAGCCACTTTCTCTGTAACTTACCCGTTCAATCTCTTTTTTATGAAGGGGTAACTCCACAGTCTTCTTTGATTTGACCCTGTTCAGTTGCTTTTTCACAGTAGCCAATGAGGGTGAGGATGAAGTTTTAACAGGCTCCAGCAGATCTGCAAGGACCAGCTTTTCTCCTGATCCTGTAAAAAGACCAAACTTTCTGGTAAGACCGAGAAGTGAGGCAAAATCTCAATATAATATAGGAAGAAGCCTCAGTAGAAAATGCTGGTAGACCAGCCAATGTGCAGGGAAGCAGGAATAACTTCAATTCCCTATTCCTAGCCATGGTGACACCATCACTTTCCTACACTCATTCCCCCAATGTGTTGGGGAGAGAAAGAAAGGAGAAACATATTTATTCAACAGTCATTTTCTTTTCCTCTGGCTCTCTGCTTCCACTCTTGCCCCATTGCAATTCATTCTTCACACAGCAGCCACCATGGTCTTTTTTTTTTTTTTTTTTTGAGTTGGAGTCTTACTTTGTTGCCCAGGCTGGGGTGCAGTGGCATGCTCACAGCCACCATAGCCTCAACTGGCTGGGCTCAGGCAATCCTTCTGCCTCAGCCTTCCAAGTAGCTGGAACTACAGGCGTGTGCCACCACACCTGGCTCATTTTTTGATTTATTGTAGAGACAAGATCTCACGAGGTTGCCCAGATTGGTCTCAAACCCATGGGCTCAGGCAATCTTCTCACCTCTGCCTCCCAAAGTGCTGGGATTACAGGCATGAGCCACTGTGTCTGGCCATGTTCTTTTCAAACCACAGCATGTCATGATCCTGCTAAAAATCTCCATCATACTAACCTAAAGGACACAGCCTTATGGGATCTGGTCCTCACCTGCCTCTTCAACATCTCATCACCCCCACCCTCCTCTCTGCTCTAGTCACATATGTCTCCTTCCTAATCTTCTAGCATGCCCTGTGTGTTTCTTTCTTACGGGCTTTGCACTAGCTGTTACCTGGCCTGAAATGCTTTTCCCCATCTTTGCATGGTTGACTTTGTCATTGATCTCAGCTTCAATTTTGCCTCTTCAGGAACCTTTCATGACCAATC
The DNA here is from genome assembly GCA_963574415.1 of Tarsius wallacei. NCBI lineage: Eukaryota > Metazoa > Chordata > Mammalia > Primates > Tarsiidae > Tarsius > Tarsius wallacei. Next base: position 9,876 of record CAUYQG010181858.1, read on the forward strand.
AAGCTAAAGTGGCCCCTTTGTCACTTTATAGTGATTTAATTTAATCTTAATCTTTAATTAAGATTTAATTAAATTCTTATTATCTCCCCTCATTAGAATGTAAGCTCCCTGAGATCATGTTATTCTTTGCTGTAGGCTTAATATCTAGAATAGATCCTGATACTGATACATAGTAGAAACACAACAAATATCTGCTGAACGAATACACTTGGAATACATTGTTACTTGCTCTTGGAGGCTACACTAGTGACTACTACAAATGCAAATCCCAGCTGCCTAAATTGTAAACAGGCTGAAAGAGTTGTCATCTAGACTCAGTATCAGAGTTGGTTAAAATCCCAACTCTGCCACTTACTAGAACATTTTCTTAAAGCAATTTTTTATTTATTGTAGAGATAAGGTCTCACCAAGTTGCTAGGCTGGTCTTGAACCGTGGACTCAGGCAATCCTCTCACCCTAGCCTCCCAAAGTGCTGGGATTACTGCGCCTGGCTTAGAACATGTATTCTTTTTTTTTTTTGGCCAGGGCAGCTCAGCCATATATTAAGTTGGTAGAAAAGCGACCATACAGACTTAAGGTGCAGGAATGGAGACAGGCAGACGGGCCCAGCATACAAGGCCCCGCATGGCACAAGTGCCAGTCCAGAGCCCAGAGCGTGGGCCGCATGTGTGAGCTCTCAGGACACCAGAGTGCCTACTAAGAAAACATGTATTGTTTTTTCTTTTTTTTCTTTTCTTTTTTGAGTTGGAGTCTCACTCTGTCACCCAGATTGGAGTGCAGTAGCCGCTCCTGGCCACTGCATCCTTGACCTGCTGGACTCTGGCGATCCTTCCGCCCCAGCCTTCTAAATAGCTGGAACTTCAGGCGTGCACTACCACGCCCGGTTAATTTTTGATTTATTGTAGAGATGAGGTCTCGCCAAGTTGCCCAGGAGAGTCTCGAACCTGCGGGCTCAGGCAATCCACTCATCTCGGCCTCCCAAAGTGCTGGGATTACAGGCTGAGCCACCGAGCCTGGCTGAGAACATGTATTCTTAAGAATGATTTCATGACCCCTTGTCGGGATGAAAAAAAAAAATCTCAAATATCGCAAACTTTTGTGTCCCTTCAGGGCTCAACTCTGTCCAATGATCTTATTCTTTCGTATCTCATTTCCTGGGAGGTAGGTAGGGAGTAATACACTGAAGAAAAAAAAGTGTCTACAAAGGATCCTCTCAGGAGCAATAAAGAGAAAAAGGTTGAGAAATACATTAAGTGAAAGCCCTTAATAAGTAACTTGACCTGTCTGCATTCCAGCTGAAGAGAATATCTGCCAGTCCTCACTCAAAGCATTGTGAGAGAACTGAAAGAAAAATGAAATTGTGATTCAAGAGGTATACAAATATGAAGTACGACAAAGTTAGTAAGAGGCAGCTGTCTTCATTCATGTCCCTCTATCGAAACCCAAGGACATCTGACTACCCTTCTTTGCCCACTCTCCCAGGTATTTGAGTCATTAATCACATCAAAAACAGTTTCTTTTGGAGAACTGATCAAGAATTGGTTGCCTACTCCAGTGTACCTAAGAGCGTTTCCTAAGTTTTCTTCTAGGATTCTTAAAGTTTGAGGTTTTACATTTAGGTTTTTGAAATATTTAAAGTTGATTTTTGTGTACAGTGATAAGTAGAGGTCCTGTTTCAGTCTTCTGCACGTGGTCAGCCAGTTTTCCCAGCATCACTTACTGAATAGGTTCTCCTCTCCCCAGTGGTTGTTGGTGGAGGCTTTATCAAAGATGAGTTGGTTGAGAATTGATGTTTTGCTTCCAGAATCTCTATTCTGTTCCATTGGTCTATATGATTTTTCTTGTACCAATACCAGGCTATTTTGATTACTATAGCTTAATAATAAAATTTAAACTCTGGGAGTATGATTCCTCCTGCTTTGTTTCTTTGCTGAGGATTGTTTTGGCTATTCGAGGTTGTTTATGTTTCCATATGGATTTCTGTATTGTCGTTTCCAGGTCTGAGAAGAATAATGTTGGTAATTTTATGGGCATTGTGTTAAATCTGTAGATTGCCTTTGGTAGAATGGACATCTTAACAATGTTAATTCTTCCAATCCATGAGCATGGGATATTTTTTTCATTTGTTTGTATCTTCTTTGATTTATTTGAGCAGTGTTTTGTAGTTTTTGTAATGCTCTAAAGATATATTGTCTTTCATTGTAACTGACATGAATAGCCCCACCAAGGCAAGGCCTCAAAAAATTAGTTGAGAGCTCTGAGTTGTTCCTCTCCCTAGAAATTTTTGGGTGAAAGGTTTATGTGATCTGAAGAGAAACCAGAGTATGTATTTTGTAGTTTTCATTGTAAAGGTCTTTCACTTCTCTGGTTAGGAAGATGCCAAGATATTTCTTTTTTTGGCTATTGTGAATGGGATTGTGCTTTTTATTTGGTTCTCCGTTTGTTGTTAGTGTATAAGAATGTGACTGTTAGCCGGGCTCGGTGGCTCAGCCTGTAATCCCGCGCCTTTGGGAGGCTGAGGTGAGTGGATTGCCTGAGCCCGCGGGTTCGAGACCCGCCTGGGCAAGCGAGACCTCATCTCTACAATAAATCAAAAAATCAGCCGGG
>CAUYQG010181859.1:0-10300 GCA_963574415.1 Tarsius wallacei
ATTTTATTTTAGTTTAGTTTTTATTTTATTTTATTTTATTTTGAGTTGGAGTCTCACTCTGTCACCCAGACTGGAGTGCAGTGGCCACTCCCGGCCACCGCAGCCTCGACCTGCTGGGCTCCGGTGATCCTTCTGCCTCAGCCTTCCAAGTAGCTGGAACTCAGGCGCATGCTACCACGCCCAGTTAATTTTTGATTTATTGTAGAGATGAGGTCTCGCCAAGTTGCCCAGGTGGATCTCGAACCCAGGGGCTCAGGCAATCCACTCACCTCAGCCTCCCAAGGCGCAGGATTACAGGCTGAGCCACCGAGCCCAGCTAAGATTTCCAGAGATTAGGTTAAAGTTTACTGATATTTTCAAGTTATTTTTAAAAATTATATATGGGGGGGCAAAAAAAAAAACCCTGGAATTCTATTTTGGAGGATGGGCCTCTTGCAGTACACTCAGAATTTGTTCTTCCAGATCAAATGGTCAACTAAAGTTTTTATCTGGAAGTTTTGAGAAGGTTGCATCACGATTTGTGGAAGAAATGTCTCAAGCTGTGGCAAACAGGTTATGACAATGCACCTGCCCACACTGCGTTGAGTGTTCAGCAGTTTTGGACCCAAAATGGCATGATCCCCACGCCCCACCCTACCTATTCATCCAATCTCACCCCAAGCAACATTTTTTTTTGTTTCTCTGGATGAAAAAAAGTCCTTAAAGGAAAACGTTTTGCCGATGTGGAAGAGATGAAACAAAAAATGGCAGAAGCACTAAAAGGCATCAAAATTGATGAGTTTCAAACAAAAATTGTTTTGAGCCGTGGAAAAAGTGTCTTGGTAGGTGTACTGCAACAAACAGAGAGTACTTTGAAAGTGACTGAAGTTTAAAAATGTAAGAATACATAATTTTATAAAGAAATTCCAGTTTGGGGGATACCTCCCTTATATTAACAAATTTCAGCTGTATATATTTATGGAGTAGTAAGTAATGTAATGATTTTTTAATACAATATGGAATGATTAAATCAAGACAATTAGCCTATCATACATCACCTCAAATATTTGTCTTTTTTTGTGATGAGAACATTTGAGGTTTACTTACTGCTATTGAAATGTACAGTACTCAATCACTGGCTATATTCACCACACTGTGCCATAAATCTAAAAATATAATCAAACATATTCCTCCCATCTAACTGAGGCTTTCTACCATTTGGTTATCAACTCCCCATTTCCCTTACCCCCTCAAGCCTCTTGTAACCACCATTCTACTCTCTGCTTCTATGAGTTCAATTGCTTTAGATTCCACATATGACATAACTAATCATTAGAGAGATGCAAATTAACACCATAATGAAACATAACCTCATATCTATCAGAATGGGTATTATACGAAACATGAGGCTGGGAATAATGGCTCATGCCTGTAATCCCAGTACCTTAGGAGGCTGAGGCAAGAGGATTAAGGCCAACAGTTCAAGACCAGCCTGGGCATGACAGCAAGACCCCATCTCTACTAAATAAATAAATAAAAGATAAGTGTTGATGAGAATATGGAGGAAAGGTAACTCTTTTATATACTGTTGGTAGGAATGTAAATTAGTACATGCATTATAGGTAACTGTGTGGCGGTTACTTAAAAAAAAAAAGTAAAAATAGAATTACCATATGATCCAGCAACCAGCAATCCCACCTCTGGATATTTACCTGAAAGATGTGAAATCAGTATGTTGAAGAAATGTCTGCACGCCTATGTTCACTTGCAGCACTATTCACAATAGCCAAATTACAGATTCAACCTAAGTACCCATCAGTGATAAATGAATAAAGAAAATGTGGTACAAGATCTAGAAATCCATACTCTAGAATTTAATAGTAATGCTTGGCCAAATCAAAGCTTTTCTTTTCTTTGTTTGTTTGATTCTCTATCTTGTGGCTTCTGGCTTGAGGGTTATCCTATTTTCCTTATGTTGCATGTTTCTCCCCTCAAAGGCTGTGCTGATGCTCATGACACAATTACACTTTCAGCTGTTGGATATGTATAAAACATATATATAACCCTTGGCACCCAATAATCGAACATCTCTGGTTCCAAGTGTTTCGATACAACCCCAAAGATCCATGACATAAAGCAATTTTAAATTTCAATAAGGCAATATAGTTAGGGGGCCATAAGGTAAGTTTTGAGAATAAATCTAGTAAAATTCCCTGAATCAATACTACAGCAAACCTTCTCTTTGTCGTCTGATGTGTTGTAATTCTTAAGATGCACTCGGTACTATTCATGAGTACTTAAATGTACTCTAGTACTATTTGTGACATGGCACATTGAGCAAATCTTGGTCTATAATCTTCATGAAAATAACTATAGTAATGCAGAATTTTATCCTAATGGCAGACTGGCTGTGTAGCAAGTACTAAAGATCAAAGAAAGGGAGAGTCATTCAAAGATAAAGGTATACATAAACTCTACCCCCTACCTCCCTTAGGAACAACAGGATAACAGAGTTACTCACCTCCAGTTTCTCTTTAATGTTTTTTTTTTAATGTTTAATTTTAAAGATGTGGAGTACAATTCAGGGTTCGGTATACAAATGTTCATTATGCAAGTACCCTTGGAAGAGGAGCAGGACCATCTCTCAGATGCCATCTGTTTATTGTTGGTCTTTGCCCTCTACCTAACGTAAAAGCTATGAAGGCAGGAACTGTGTTTAGTTCATTCTTGAGTCACCAGCACCTAGGACTGGGCCTGACTTACCATCCTTTCTCATTAAATATTTGTCAATAAATGAATGAATGTTAGAGAAGTTACAAAAGCAATTTAATACCAAGAGAAGTAATGAGTATTTACTCTTTATTCAGTTAAAGTTTTTCAGAATCAAAAACGCTTATATGGCTTGGGAATACCCTAACTTCTTCATAATGTTGGTATAAAAATGTTCTTCATTCATGTGTTTTCTTTTTCTTTTTGACTTTAGACATAGTCATGGGATAAAGACTCACTTTATATAAGTTTACAATTATTTCCCTTCAAAGAAAACATTTTGAAACAAGAAGCCTAAAAAGGAATCAGGTATCTAAAAATTATATTATCTGTCTATATACCTATGAAATGGTCTTGCCCAAGAAGTTAAACCCAAATCTAACCAAGTCTCTGAAAACAGCAGTGGTTTCAACCCTGGTTGAACTTTAGAACTTAACTTGACAGTATCCTTTAAGAAAAGACATGAGTAATTTAGAACTTAAACAAAACAAAACAAATGACTCATTATTTCATTATTCTAAAATGTAAGATAAACTGGGCTTGGTGGCTCAGTCTGCAATCCCGTGCTTTGGGAGGCTGAGGTGAGTGGATTGCCTGAGCCCATGGGTTCGAGACCCGTCTGGGCAACTTGGCAAGCCCTCATCTCTACAATAAATCAAAAAATCAGTCAGGCGTGGTAGCGCATGCCTGTAATTCTGGCTTCTCAGAAGGCTGAGGCAGAAGGATTGCCGGAGCCCAGCAGGTCAAGGCTGCAGTGGCTGGGAGCAGCCACTGCACTCTAGTCTGGGTGACAGAGTGAAACTCCAATTCAAAAATAAAAATAAAAATAAAAATAAAATAAAACAAAATGTAAGATAAACATTGGCTCCTTTGAGGAATGACCAATGCCAGGTGTGGGGCAGGAAATATAAGATAAGCTTGGGATATCTTGTGCTAGAAAGCAAGAGTTATCAAAGACCAATGAATCATATTAAAAGGACACAAGAATCAATATGAAGAGGCTTCAATTAGACACAAATGGGACACTCTTAGTATCAAAAATAAAAAAAATAGTGATAGAAGCACAATTAATATAGTCATTTCTGCTATAATGCAGGAAACAAACAAAACCAACCAACCAAACAAGAAATGCTTTGCAATATCACACCAAAAAGAATTGGCCTTATGATGACTGGAAACTAGGGTCAGGAGATGACAACTCAAAGTCTATTCAACTTTGTAGCTAGAATACAAAAAATAATAATAATTCTAACAAAATTACAAACTCAGTTTAAAAGATCTGTTGAATTCCTACATAGTAAAGAGATATTACAATAAATCTAGACTTTAACAACAACTACAACAACATAAAAGCCTTTGATAGAAGAGTTGGGAAAGGTTAAGGATTCTGAGGTTGTAGCTTATCATGTAGGCAAGGGTAAAATACATGAAGATGGAATAATTACAGAATAAGCACCTCCAAGACTTAAAGTGAACCAGTGAGTGGAATGAAAGGTGATTGAGGACCATGTGCAGTAAGATAATACCATCTATTGGTGGCTTGCAGTATTTGACTGTATTAGTGTATTTTGCATTCAGCTGGTATTCATTGTTGAGCTACATTAATCTCTAAGAAAAATCACCTATTAATCACTGTGATTTCCTTGCTACACTGATAACAGCCATTTGTTTATGAATCTTGTATGAGCTAATTTAAACTGTAGAAAGGATTATAAATAACAAGTTCAAACTATAAAAGAGAGAAAGCAAAACGAAATAAACTCTTCATCTCACTGGTAACCGCTTAGAAAGCGGTAGAACCTCAGCATTTTACCCTTAAAATTAACAATATTCTATAAGAAGTATAGTTCAAGGTAACCACCAAAACGCTCTAACTTAATGAGAGAAATTTTTAATAGATAATTTCAGCCAGTAAGTGTGAAAGGGATAACAATTAGGAAATCCTCATTAGGTAATGCTCACCCATGGTTCAAACCATTAGATGAAAGGCTGATAGTAAATTGTACAAGGGAGAAACCAGGCCGCCACTAACTGAATCCACCATTCAATCTCAGAATCACTAAAAGTGGGACAATCAGTGTGCTTTCCAATATGATGCAATATAAAGTATACAGCATTATCTATAAGATATTCTTGCCAAAAAAAATTAAACTCAAATTCAACCCAGTCCTAACAGCAGTTGTCAGTTATGACTGCATATCAAAAACACCTGGGAAGCTTTTTAAAAATAAACCTGTCTGGGTCTCAGCTTTCACCAATTAAATCAACATCTCTAGGAGTGAGGCTCAGTCAGGCATCCTCACCTTTACAAAAAAAAATATTTTAAAAAGTCTCCCTAATTCCCTCAACCACGTTGAGAATCACTAATCCAGAACTAAGATAGTCTACTTTACAGGATATGGAGCACACAGCAGCCCTTCTCAAACCTTAATGAGTCAATTAAAACCCTTGGGCATATTGCTAAGATAGATTCTGATTCTGCGGGCCTGTGGTGGGGCCTGAGATTCGGCTTCCAGATAGTGCTAATGCAGCCAGCTGGCTTTGAGTAGCGAGGATCAGCACTATCCCATGGAAATACAAGTCACATGTAATTTTAACTCTTTGCCTTCAGATGTCCCCTCTGAGGGGACATCACAAATCTAGCAAATCACTTGGATGTCCCCTCTCAGAGGACATAAAGAGACTGATGGTGATTATACACGACAGGCTTATGCCAGCGCAAATTTAAAAAAAATGTTTCCTTGAAGTTTTCCATTCAAATTGCATAAAGGAAATAAGGAGATGGAATATACACTGACATATATGTAAAAAAATCAGCTGGCATTATATAGATAATTTGTGATGTGATTTCACAGTGGTGCCAACACATCTTTGTGCAGAAGGTAGCTGTAAAGAGCGTTTGTATAAGAAAGGCAGCTGTGAGTAAATGCTTTGTATCAAATGGTAGGTGATCTGTGTGATCTGAGTGCAAAGGGCTAAGTTTTCTATTAGCCACATTAAAAAGCAGGTGAAATTAATTTTAATAATGTACTTATTTAACCTAACATATTCAAGATATTATTTCACCATGTAGTCATATTAAAATTTATTAATATGATATTTAACATTCCTTATTTTATACTATCTGGTATGTATTTCATACTTACAGCACATCATGATTCAAGTTAGCCACATCTGCCTAGTAGTTAATATATTAAACAGCACAAGTATAGAAGAACAAGTTAAATAAACCACAGGAAAACAATCTAGAATACTAAACTCTCTTTAGAAAAAGTTTGCAAATTGACAATGGTAGAAAAGTAAAAGTGGGAGAAATATCTAAATTAAGATGCTTAAGAGACATAACTATATGCAACTTATGACTTTCAATCCTAATTCAAAAAAACAACAATAAAAAGATATTTTTTAGACAACTGGAAAAATTTGGTCATGGATGGGGATTCGATAATAAAAATAAATGTTACTAATTTTATCATATGTATGTGAGAAAATGTCTATTTTTTAAGAGATGTGTACTAAAATATGTAGGAATGAAAGGATATGATTTGCGTCAAAAGTAGTTCAGTGAAAAAGAAAAGGAAAATGAAAAAGAAAATAGATAAAGCAAATGTGACAAATTCTTAGTAACTATTCAGTCTGAGTGATGGGTGATCAGGGTTTACTGTACAATTCTCACTCTTGTGTACACTTGAAAAAATGTATAATAGCTTTAGAATCTCAATGGTAATTTTGACTTGAAAAATTTTATTGTGATAAACTACACAGAACATATGCCATTTTAACTATTTTTAAGTGTACAGTTCAGTGGCATTAAATAAATTCATAATGTAGTACAACTATCATTATCATCCATCTCCATAATTCTTTTTTGTTTTTTGAGTTGGAGTCTCACTCTGTTGCCCAGGCCGGAATGCAATGGCATGCCCCAGGTCACCACAGCCTTGACCTGCTGAGCTCAGGTGATCCTTCCACCTCAGCCTTCCAAGTAGCTGGAACCACAGGCACGTGCCACCATGGCTGGCCAAATTTTAAAAAAGGTATTGAAGAGACAAAGTCTCGCCAAGTTGCTCAGGCTGGTCTCAAACCTCTGGGCTCAGGCAATCCTCTCACCTCTGCTTCCCAAAGTGCTGAGATTACAGGCATGAACCACCACACCTGACTCATCTTCATAATTTTTTCCATCTTGTAAAACTGAAACTCTATAACCATTAAACAGTAACTCCCTATTATTCCCCTCCTCCCTAGTCTCTGACAAATGCTATTCTACTTTCTGTCTCTATGATTTTTTTTCTTCTCTAAGTACTTCATATAGGTAGAATCATAAAGCATTTGTCTTTTTATGACTGGCTTATTTAACTTACCATAATATCTATATACTTCATCCATGTTGTAACATATTGCAGAAATTTCCTTCCTTTTAAGCTAAATAACATGCTATTACATGAACATACCACATTTTGCTTATCCATTCATCCAGAGATGATACTTTATATGATATCCATTTTAAAAAATCTATTGAGACTTAAATTTAAATCTACCGAGACTCAAAATTGTGGTCTATTCCTGGGAAATGTCTCATGTACTTTAGAGAAGAATGTGTATGCTGCTGTTGTTGGGTAGTGTTCTGTATATGTCTGGTAGATGTAACTGGTTTATTGTGTTGTTTAAGTCCTCTAGTTCCTTACTTATCTTCTGTTCAGTTTGATCCATTGAGAGAAGCATATTGAAATCTCCAACTACTATTGTAGAACAGTATTTCTTCCTTCAATTCTGTTACTTTTTGCTTCATATATTTTGATGGTCTGTCATTAAGTGTGTAAATGTTTATAACCGCCATATTTTCTTGCTGTACTGAACCTCTTTTTTTTTGAGTTGGAATCTCACTCTGTTGCCCAGGGTGGAGGGCAGTGGCATGGACATGGCTCACTGCAGCCTTGACCTTCCAGGTTCAGGTCTTCTGAGTAGCTGGGACTAAAGGCATGCACTACTACACCTGGCAAAGATTTTTTATATTTTTATAGAGATAAGATCTCGCTTGTTGCCTAGTCTTGTCTCAAACTCTGGGTTCAAGCAATCCTCTCCCCTCAGCCTCCTTAAGTGCTGGAATTAAAGGCATGAGCCACTGTGCCTGGCCTGAACCTCTTATTAATATGTAATTAAAATTTATTAATAGCTGGGCATGGTGGCACATATCTGTAGTTCCAGCTACTTGGAAGGCTGAGGCAGAAGGATCACCTGAGCCCAGCAGGTCAAGGCTGCTACTGTACTCCAGCCTGGGTGACAGAGTGAGACTCTGACAAGAAGAAAAAATTATTAATATGTCCTTTTTCTCTTATAACCTTTTTTTGCTTTAAAGTCTATTTTGTAATCTTAGTAATCATCACTTGTTCTCTTTTGGTTACTATTTGCTTGGAATATCTTTTTCCATCTGTCTGTGTCTTTGGATTTAAAATGAGTCTCTTACAGACACCATATAGTTGAATCATATATTTTTGTCCATTTTGTCTATCTTTGTCTTGTGATTAAATAGCTTAATTCATTTACATTTAATTATTGATAAGGAGGTACATATCTTCATCATTTTTCTATTTGTTTTCTATGTGTCTTATAGTTTTCGTCCCTCATTTCCTGCATTACTGTCTTCTTTTGAATTTAGTTAATTTTTTTATAGTACAAGGTTTACATTTCTTTCTCATTTTTCTTTTGTGTATATTATATTTTCTTTGTGGTTACTATGGGATTACATTTAATACCCTAAGATGGTTGTAACACTGTAATTTGAATTTATGCTAGCTTAACTTCAATAATACACAAAACTCTGCTCCTTTACAGCTCTATCTTTATCAAAATTTTGTGATTCTGATGTTACAAATTACATTATTAAACACTGTGTGCCCCAAAACATAAACTAATAATCCTGTTAAATGCATTTAGTCTTCAAAAAAATTTTTTTTATTTTAAAGATGTGTGGTACAATTCAGGGTTAAGTATACAAATGTTCATTATGCAGGTACCTTGTTGATGAGGTATACCCCCCCTCACATTTAGTCTTATAAATTATGTAGAAAAAAATGTAGAATTACAAACCAAAGATACATAATATTATCTTTTAGACTAATATTTATTGTTTTGAATGCATTCGTTTCTTAAATCAAGAGAAAGCAAAAAGTAAAATTACAACCATTGTTACATTACTACTAGCTTTTATAATTTGCCCATGGTTTACCTTTATTGAGATCTTTATTTCTTTATACAGCTTCAAGTTACTGTCTGGTGTCCTTTCATTTTATCTTGTAGGAAGCTCTCTCTTGCAAGGCAGATCTAGTAATGATGAACTCCATCAGCTTTTGTGTATCTGGGAAGTCTTAATTTCTCCCTCACTTTTGAAATATAGTTTCACTAGAATCAGGATTCACGGGTGACAGTTGCTTGTTTGTTTGCTTTAGCACTCTGAATAAATCAGTCCACTGCCTTCTGGCCTCAAGAATTTCTGTTGAAAAATCTGCTGGTAATCTTACTGAGGATCCTCCGTAGGTGATAAATTGTTTCTCTCTTGCTATACCACAGTATTCTGTCTCTTGAGAGATTCAGTGAAATGTGTGATAGTGAGGGTTTCTTTCAGTTTATCTCACTTGAAGTTCATTGAGCTTATTGGATGTTTGTATTCATGTCTTTCACCAAATTCGGGGAATTTTCAGCCATTATTTATTCAAATATTCTCTCTGCCTTTTTTCTTTCGCTTCTCCTTCTGGGACCCCTAAAATTCATCTGTTTGCTTGATGGTATTCCAGAGGTCCCTTAGACTCTGCTCACTTTTCTTCAATCTTTTTTCTTTCTGTTCTTCAGATGTGATAATTCCCGTAGTTCTACCTTCACATTTACTGATTCTTTTCTTCTGTCTGTTCAAATCTGCTTTGAAATCCTGCTAGTAAATGTTTTATTGCAGTCACTCTACTTTTCAGTTCCAGAATTTCTTTTGGGTTTCTTTTTAGGTTTTCTGTCTCTTTATTGATATTTTCATTTTGTCCATATATCATTTTATTTGCTTTCTCTACATCTGTCTTTAGTTCTTTGAATAGCTTTAAGACATATGTTTTAAAGTCTTTGTCTAGTAGGTTTGCCATCAGGTCTTTTTCAGGAACAGTTTCTTTTGATTTATTTTTTTCCCTTGAATGGATCATACTTTCCTGTTTTGGTGTATGCTTTCTGATTTTGAATATAATGCGGTAATTCTGAAAATCAGTTTCATCCCCTTTCCCATGGTTTGCTGTTTCTTTTTGTTGTTGTTATTGTTTTCTCTTTTTTTTTTTTTTTTTTTGAGTTGGAGTCTCACTCTGTCATCCAGACTGGAATGCAGTGGCTGCTCCCGGCCACCGCAGCCTCGACCTGCTGGGCTCCGGCAATCCTTCCTCCTCAGCCTTCCAAGTAGCTGGAACTACAGGTGCGTGCTATCACACCCGGCTAATTTTTTGATTTATTGTAGAGATGAGGTCTCGCCAAGTTGCCCAGGTGGGTCTCGAACCCATGGGCTCAGGCAATCCACTCACCTCAG
>CAUYQG010181862.1:0-12341 GCA_963574415.1 Tarsius wallacei
GCGCCTGTAGTTCCAGCTACTTGGAAGGCTGAGGCGGAAGGATCGCCGGAGCCCAGCAGGTCAAGGCTGCGGTGGCCGGGAGCGGCCACTGCACTCCAGTCTGGGCGACAGAGTGAGACTTCAACTCAAAAAAAAAAAAAAAAAAAAGAATGATCAACTGTATTTTATTATCAATATTTATCAATATTATAAGAGATTAGAAACAGTACTGGCTCTGATACCATTTGGTTTTCTGACCCTGATCGAATGTCTATTCGATCTCTAAAATGAGGAGTAGAACTTAAGATCCCAACCAGCTTTAAATATTTAGGTATCAGCTGGGCTCAGTGGCTCAGCCTGTAATCCCGCGCCTTGGGAGGCTGAGGTGAGTGGATTGCCTGAGCCTGCGGGTTCGAGACCCGCCTGGGCAACTTGGCGAGACCACATCTCTACAATAAATCAAAAAATTAGCCGGGCGTGGTAGCACATGCCTATAGTTCCAGCTACTTGGAAGGCTGAGGTGGAAGGATCGCCAGAGCCCAGCAGGTTGAGGCTGTGGTGGCCGGGAGCGTGCCACTGCACTCCAGTCTGGGTGACAGAGTGAGACTCCAACTCGAAAAAAAAAAAAAAAAAAAAAAAAAAAATTTAGGTATCAGTATAACCTGCAAGTGTAAAAGAAAACCATAACTTGTCTCCAGTCAACTTAAATCAGAACAGCTTAAAGACAGGGCTGCATCTTCCTCATTTGTTTTACCCAGTGTCTGGCATACAGTAAGTGTTTAATAAGTGTATATTAATTTAGTGGATAGGGTAATATATGAAGGAATTACATGGATGAACAAAGAAAAAGAAAAAACAAACTTAGAAAAGTACAGCCAAAGTCTGTATAGTCATGTTAAAGTCAGTTCTTACCTTTTAAAAAGTTTCTATATGAAGAAAAAAGTTCTGGCAAATATTTCTGGCCTATCTTTCTTTCTTTTTTTTTTTTGAGTTGGAGTCTCACTGTTGCCCAGACTGGAGTGCAGTGGCCGCTCCCGGCCACTGCAGCCTCGACCTGCTGGGCTCCGGCGATCCTTCTGCCTCAGCCTTCCATAGCTAGAACTACAGGCACACGCTACCACACCCGGCTAATTTTTTGATTTATTGTAGAGATGAGGTCTCGCCAAGTTGCCCAGGCGAGTCTCGAACCCGCGGGATCAGGCAATTCACTCGCCTCAGCCTCCCAAAGCGCGGGATTACAGGCTGAGCCACCGAGCCCAGCTGGCCTATCTTTCTTAAAAAGAATATTCTACCTTTTAAGGGAATATTTTAAAACTCAAAATCAAGACAAAAGACTCAAGACAGAAAACTTTCCTGCAAACTGGAAGGCATGAACTAGAATTTGGTCATTTGTTTTGTTTGATTAGCACAATGTTTTAGGAGTTTTGCTTTGTTTTGGTAGCTGTTTTACTCTAAGTTTGAACCAGCTTTTAAAAATCTAGATTCTCTCTGGGCATGGTGGCTCACTTCTGTAATCCCAGCACTTTGGGAGGTGGAGGCAAGAGGATTGCCTAATCCTGGGAGTTCAAGACCAGTCTGGGCAACTTGGTGAGAACAGTAAATCAAAAACTTATCCAGGTGTGGAGGCATGCACCTGTAGTTCCAACTACTCAGAAGGCTAAGGAGGAAAAATAGCCTTAGCCAAGCAGGTTGCGGCTGCGGTAGCCATGAGCATGTCACTGCGCTTCAGCCTGGGCGACCAAGTAAGATTCCAACTCAAACAAGCAAACAAACAAACAAACAAAACTTGATTCTCTTGGAAAAGTGGGAAGGCCTGGCAGTCTTGAACTGGCATCCCCACATAGCCACAATCCACTGGAGCTAAGGAGATGTTTCCTATTTTCCAGGAGTAAGTACTTTCCAGTTCCCTGCAGTTGCCACCAAACAAAGCAGATATCTATACTTGGGTGCATGAGGATCTGACCTTGGGTTAACTGTCTTGGTAAATAAATATAGTGGTTTGTACCAATGTTATTAGGCAACATCGTTTATAATAAAAAATGACCCAATTGTGAAACTTTGTTGAAACTGGGAGAAACCATGAGAAATCTGTAACTACCTGATGAGAATGCCAATAATTTGGGTTACTCAGAGTGCAGTGGTAATTATTATGTCCTGTGTTCATTTCCTAGGGCTACCATAACAAACAACCAGAAACCTAGTAGCTTAAAACAGCAGATTTACTCTCTCACAGTTCTGGAGGCAGAGATTAAAAATCAAGGTATTGACAGGATGACTCTGAGGGAGAAATCACTGGGACTTAGCTCCTAGTGGCTGCTGGCAATTCTTGGTGTTCCTTGGCTTGTAGATACATTACTACTCCAATCACTACCTCTGTCTTCACACGACCTTTCCTTTGTATGCCTTTGTGTCTCAAACCTTCTCTTTCCTCTTATGAGAACACCATTCATAGGACTTGGGGTCCACCTTAAACCCAGGATGATCTCATCTTGAGATACACAGTTATGTCTTCAAGGACTCTGTTTCCAAATAAGGTCATATTCACAGGTTCCTGGGATTAGGACTTGGACATCTCTTTTGTGGGGGGCGGAGGGACATTATTCAACCCCTTCCAGAAATCATGGAAACTAGGTCTATAGAGTATTACAAAAGATAATAGTTCCTATGGGGCATGGGGACTTCAAGTTCTGAACCCACCAGTGTGGCTCTCATTTTCTGGTGCCTGAGCTGTCATCTGAGAAGAGGAAGCTAACTGAGGACTGTGTGGGCTGCCCTGCAGGGATGCGTGCTGAGGAGAAGCACTTGACCCTGCCCTGCCAGCAAGCTCTGGTTTCTGTCCTACGTCCTTCTGCGTAGACTGGTGCCATCTCAGTAGTCTCTCCTGTTTGAATGTGTAGTTGAATCCAGGGTGACACTCTGGTGGGGACTATATACCCAATCCACATCTTATTTACTTTTCACACCTGATCCTTATAGGTGTGAGTCCTGGTTTAAAGAATTGGTCAGGCCAGGTGCAGTGGCTCACACTTGTAATTTCAGCACTTTGGGAGACCGAGGCAAGAAGAATGCTTGAGCCCAGGAGTTTGAGACCAGCCCAGGCAATATAGTAAGACTTTGTCTTGGGCCAGGCATGGTGGCTCATGCCTATAATCCCAGCGCTTTGAGAGGTCAAGGTGAGAGGATTGCCTGAGCCCAGGAGTTCGAGACCAGCCTGGGCAACTTGGTGAGACCTCATCTCTACAATAAATCAAAATAAATTAGCCAGGCGTGGTGGTGTGTGCCTGTAGTTCCAGCTATTTGGAAGGCTGAGGCTGAAGGATCACCTGACCAAGCAGGTTGAGGCTGTGGTGGCCGTGAACGAGCCACTGCACTCCAGCCTGGGTAACAGAATGAGACTCCAACTCAGAAAAAAAAAAAAAAGACCTTGTCTTTACAAAAAATTTTTTTTAATGATCCAGGTGTGGTGATGTATACCTGTAGTTCCAGCTACTAGGGAAGCTAAGGCAGGAGGATTGCGTGAGTCCAGGAAGCCAAGGCTTCAGTGAGCTGTGATCATGTCATTGCATTCCAGTCTGGGTGATGATGAGACCCTGACTCATACATACATACATAATAAATAAATATCAAAGGATTGGCCAAACTTCCATTAATTCAGTAAATATTTACTGAATGCCTGTTATGTGTCAGGTAATGCTATAGATTTATAATAATTAGTCAGTGATCATAATTTAGGTAATACTGTATTTTGAATTTGGAGTCTATAAGATGTTCTGATGAAATGACTGAGAAGTATGGAAGTCAAAGATGACTGTATAATTTTGTTCTGAACATCTAGAAGGATAAAGTTGCCATTTAGAGAGATAGTGGAGCCCATGGGGGAAGTGGTTTTACAGGCATGAGGAAGCAAGAGTTGAGATTTGGATGTGTCTATTTAATATCCAAAAAGGGAGTTTGAGTGGGCAGATGGATATTTGGGTCTGGAGTTCAGGGGAGAGTCTGGGCTGAATATATAAATATGGGAGAATTCAATATATAGATACTATTTAAAGTCAAGAGGAGACTGGATGAGATTGATCACCAAGGGAATGAATGAGAAATTAGTGGAGAAAGAGTGGTCAGAAAACTGCACCTTGGGCACTCTGACTTTAAGCCATCTAGAAGATAATAAATAATCAGCAAAGGAGACTGAGAATGAGTAAATAAGGAAGAGAGAAGAGACAAGAGAGTTGGGTATCCTGGAAGCCACCTAATTCACTGAGTGAGGAACATATATCAAGGGAGAGAGAGAGATCAGTAATGTCAAATGCTGCCTTCCAGTCAAACAAGATCAAGAATGAGATTGGTCATTGCAATTAGCAATGTGGTGACCAAGAGTTACTTTGTTAAGCGCAATTTTGAAAGAGCAGGAAGTGAAAGTCTAACGGGGAGATTCCCGAGAGAATAAGAGGAAAGGAACTAAAAACTACAGATGTTGACAAATATTTCTAAAAGCTCTGTGGTAAGGCAAGCAGAGAATTGAGGTAGTAGCTGGAGAGACATACAGAGTCAAGAGGGTTTGTTTTTGTGTGCTTTTTTTTTTTTGATGGAAATTGTAATGTGTTGGAAATAAGCCAGTTGAGGTAGAAACTCAACGATGCAAAAGAAAGGAGGGAGAACTGACGAAGTTAAGAGGAGGCACAGATAGTACTTATGCAGTAACAATCTCATGAGTTAGAGACCTTAGAATAAAGATGCATTTCCGGTGCAATACAATCTCCATTCTTCCCTGAGATTGGCTGAGCCAGTGCTTCTAAACTGGCTGAACAAGAGGATCACTGGAAGGAAGGGAGGGAGTTTTTACTTAAGATGCCATTATTGTCATCACAAATGAGTGGCAGTAAATTGCACTTTGTTACCAACAATGTAATGATGGTAATCTCTCACCCTACCAGCCTGGCAACATGGTCAGACCTTGCCTCTACAATAAATCGTAAAATTAGCCGGGTGTAGTGGTGCATGCCTGTAGTTCCTGCTACTTGAAAGGCTGAAATGGAAGGACCAGCTAAGCCCATCAGGTCAAAGTTGCGGTGGTGGTGGGTGTGCCACTGCACTCCAGCCTGGGTGACAGAGTGAGACTCCAATTAAAAAAAAAAAAAAAATCACTCATTCTAGACCATTTGTTGGTCTACCATGTGCCAGTTCTACTCGCTATTCCAGGTGCTGGGGATATGGCAGTGAGCACAACAATCATATCTACAACTTTTTTTTACATTGTGATTTATATTTATTTTCTACACTTTTTAATTTTTTTATTGAGTTGGAGTCTCACTCTGTTGCCCAGGCTGGAGTGCCTTGACACACTCATGGTCACCCAGTATCGACCTGCTGGGCTCCGGCAATCCTTCTGTCTCAGTCTTCCAAGTAACCAGAACAATAGGTGCATGCTACCACATCCAGCTAATTTTTGATTTATTGTTGAGACGAGGTCTTGCCAAGTTGCCTGGGCTGGTCTGGAACTCACAGGCTCAGGCAATCCACTCGCCTCGGCCTCCCAAAGTACTGGGATTACAGGCTGAGCCACTGAGCCTGGCCTCTACAACATTTTTAATAGTTACATTATTAAAAGGCTGTATATATTGCTTTACAACAAAAATGTGTTTTGGACATATTTTTGTATGGGTTTTTGACACACAATTGCTTTGAATTGTCTCCTTCTGCTTTATAAAAACCTTGTCTCCCTAAGATTGGTGAGTTTTATTGTCAGTGGTGTCCCTGAGGCTCACTTGAGAGTAGGTATTTGACTGTACTTTCTCCATTATCTTCATTGCCAGGTTTTACTCCAAGAGCTTTTTCAAGTGCATTTAAGCGATCTTGGAATTTGGTCACTTTTAGATACATTAACAGGCTATCCCAGCTGCCTTTTAAGAACTGCTTTTAATTTCTTTCTGTTAGTATTTTAAATGTTACTTAAAGGTAGTTACATCCTTTCACAAAATCAGCTTGAGATCATTAAACTATTTAATTTCTCTTCCTTCAGTTTATACAATAAAAGGAGTTCTACATGGGGAAAAGGAAGGAGTATAGAATTGCCAAGGTTTCTTTTTGCTAAATTTAGACACCTGAATTTTCTACCTTCCACTAAAGAACACATTCCACCTTGCTGAACCTTTTAAAAGGTCAACTGCCACTTTGAGAGCGTTTGTTTCAGCCTTTTCTGTGGCCTTCTTTTCAAGCTCTGTTTCTCTGATTTCCCGGCAGTATACTTATTTCATGGGAAACATTCCTTTCAAAGAAGTACAAAGCCTTTTCTAAACTCTTCCTCATTCATGACAGAGTCTGCTAGATTTCCCACTAGTTTAAAATTTTATTTAGTTTTAGATTTCCCATAATCTGTTATACTTTATTTTAGAATACACACATTTTCCAAAATATACTTGGAAAGTGAATGTATGCACACGCATATGTGGTGTGTGTGTATGTGTGTGTGTGTATTTGTGTGTGTGTAGTAACAGGGTGGGGGGGCAGAAGGAGAGAGAGGGGAAAGGGAGAAGGTGGGGAGGGAAGGGGGAGGAGGAAGGAGGGAGATTTATTTAATAACTTCTATGTTAGCTTTGCTTCTTCAGAGCTTACATCTCAAAGGTGTTTCAAAGGACTCATTCTAACATAGTTTCAAATATTGTTTACTATTGGCATATAGCATGTGTAAAGCATTTTGTGCTTAGAGTGAGAATAACTCTAACTTCCCTTCCTCATCTTCAAATATTTGTTTATTACAAAAGAGAAGAACGCCATTACAATCATATTCATTATTAGAGATCTGACATCTCACAGCCTGAAATTTTACTCCCTGCAACAATTACACATAGTAAAAAAGCCTGTTACAACATAGCTAGTCTGTAGTGTTTCCCTCATGGCCTACAAAGTCTATGTATTCCCCCTTCCTCCACTGGAACTACTGCTTGGGGTGAGAAGTGTGGGTGGGTGGGCCAAGATATGAAAGAACTGAGGAGAACTCTGCAGCATGTGCTTACATGTATGACAGCGTTTATGTTTATGTCGATTAAATGCATTATGTGATTAAAGTGCTTTGCAAATCCAGGATCCAAACAGTAAACAGGACGGGTAATGTTGATGGGACTAACCCTAGATTGCTAATACAAATACAGTAATTAAGCCTAAAGAAAACAAAGTTTTCCTAAGAGCAGCAGAAGAAAATTTCCAAAATATCCATGCACACATTTTTATCCAAAAGTAATAATAAACAGATTAAGAGAAGTACAAAGTTTAGAGAAATTAGAAAATCTTTTAGGAAAGTTGTGTAATGAACTCTAACATGAATGTAAACTTTCAAAGTATTTCAATGGAGCTCTTTGCTTCTTTAGAAAAGAAGATTTTGGCCAGGTGTAGTGGTTCACGCTTGTAATCCCAGCACTTTGGGAGGCCAATACAGAAGTGAGAGGATTCCTTGAGCCCAGGAGTTTGAGACTAACCTAGGCAACATAGCATGACCTCGTCTCTACAAAAAATAAAAATAAAAAATAAAAAAAATCAAAAGATTAGCCGGGCATGGTGGCCCATGCCTGTAGTCCTATATAATCAGGAGGTTGAGGAAGAAAGGTCACCTGAGCCCAGGAGGTTGAGGCTGCAGTGAGCTGAGATTGTGCCACTGCACTCTAGCTTGGGTGAGAGAGTGAGACCGCGACTTAAAAAATAAATAAATAAATGAAGATTTTGCAGAAAATAAGCATATTGCCATAAAATTAGAGAAACAGACTTTGAAAATAAGGTCACTGAAAAGACTTGATCAAATTCAGGGATAAATTTCTTAACTCCTCTCTGCCTCAGTTTACTCATATACCTGCGAGATAATGCACTTAGTGGATGCACTGAAAGCACTTCATATATGTTAGCCATTTTGAATTTTTCTCCTCTTTGGAAAGGCAGGCAATGAGTAATGTCACTGGTGCGTCCCTTAATAACCACAATTATGAGGTTTTTCAGGACCCCTGAAAAGTTTCTTAGTAGTAGACTGCTTTGAAGGGTTGGATGGAAAAAGAGATCTGTCCTACTGTTTGGGCAGACAGGAGGTATTAGCTCTGGCTAAACTTAAAAACTCGACCATGAGGAAAATAGTGCTTCTAGTGACAGTGACTTTGAAATTTGAGTGTGTTTTTCTCATTTTGGTGTAGTGGAAAAATATCTGGGAATTACGCAACGAAATGGCTTAGATGGCCAGTGGCACTCACACCCTGGTGCCAATCTCATACCAGGGAAGTCTTTGAGCGGCTAAGGGTTACTAACATCTTCCACCACACCCAGAAAGTGGGATAATGGGGGCCACACTTGCGAAGGTAGCAGCCCAAACTTAAAACAAACGAAAGCAATAACACTTTTCTGTAGGAGTGCGTGCGATCAGCGCTTTTTTGATGGTTTGTTTGTGGGGAGTTAACTATTGGTAAAGAAAAGGCAGAGGCAAAGCTAGAGGTTTCAGTCAGTGGGCATCTGTTTCTGAACTTTCCACTCTAGATTATTTTCTGTGACATGACCCCAGTCCACCACTTTCTACCTTTTTCTAAGTACTTTCTCAAGGCTTTGGCCTTGGCTTCACTTTTTGGAAAGTGGTTACAAATAACTGCTTGCGCCACGAACTAAAGGTTACTCCAGCCACACAAGCAACCAAAGGAAACTGTCAGGACCGTGCCAGAGGCACCACAAAACAATAAACACAGCCATCGGCGGTCCCCTCCCTTCCTCCAGCCTCACACAGAGAACGCAGGCCCGGAGCCGGCACGCCGCGGGCCAGGCGCGTCCCCAGAGGAGGCATCCCCGGGAGCCAGGCGGCCGCGGGCCCTCTCCGGGCATCTCCCTCCCGAGTTCGGGCCAGCGCCCAACAGGAAGCCTCGCAGGGGCACTTTCTCCAGTCACTGCCACATAAACAAGATGGGCTCTAGACTGTCCAATGACCGGACAGGGCAGCGAAACACACTTTCGAGGCCCGGAGGCTTCCCGGGCTCGACTGAGTTTGGCGCTCCGGGGGGAGTGGAGCCAGAGCCGACGCCTCGCTCGCCCGGGCCACTGGCCGCCCAGCCCCTACGTCCGGGGCTGAGGATGGCACAAGAAGGGACCGCTCTCGCCCCTCCACTTTTCCCCGCGGCCTTCCCCTCCTCATCTGCAGTCTTGCAACAGGTCCGGCGAAAGGCCTCGGCTAAAGAGTGTTTCTGAGACCCCGATCGCGCAGGCTCGGTCCGCAGGGGCGACTTACGGGAGTCAGTGGGCTGCCAGCGGCATCTCACCCCGGCTCAAGTTTCTGGGGTCTCGAGGAGGCGTCTCAAATGCATCCTAGCCACTAGCTCCAAAGAGTTAACCAAATGGGGTCGGCCCCGCTCCGCAGCCGCTGCAGCCCTGAGCCCCCCGCAGCGCGTCTCCACTGCGTTCCCCCGTCCCAGCGCCGCGGCTTCGGGGCTCGCTCGGGTCGGCCCGAAGCGCGGCTCTGTCCGGCCCCGCCGGGGCCCACGCGCTGCGGCCGGCCTGCAGATGCATTCCCCACTGCGCCCTCCGCCCCCGCGCTCCCCCGAACTCCGGTCCCACTCGAATGGGGCTCCCTCGAGGGCACTTAGCCTCCGCCGCCCCCTCCTTGCCGCCCCCCGGGAGGTGCCAGTACCGATGCCCTGGATGAAGACGAAGCCGGTGACCAGGAGCACCGGGTGCCAGTTAAACTCGAGCGCGCCCCCGTCCCAGCCGAGCCCCTCCCGGTAGTGGAGGACCCAGATGAGGGTGAAGATCACCGACAGGAAGCCGACGAGCAGCGCCGACACCAGCAGCGCCAAGAAGCCCCTGTGGCCGTCCATGGCCATCAGAGCCCCATACTCCGCGCCGCGGCAGCCACGGGAACTCGGCGAGGCGGCGGCGGCCTCTGCGTACTGGCCCCGCGGCGGGACCCGGGCGTCGACTTCTTGGAACTGTCTCCGCCTGCGGGGAGGGACTTTCTCCGCGGCTGGCCCGGGATGGGGCTCCTTGGGGCTGAGCAGCCGTCCCCAGCTCAGAAACGGGCCCCACCCCCGGGATCACACGACCCAGAGAGGTCTCCGCGCGGTGACCGCGTCCTGGCCCAGCTTCCAGGAGAGAACTCCGAGTGTTTCAGACCTCCACGTTCTTTTAACTCTTCCCGTGTCTCCCTCTCATTTTCAGGGAGGCTGAAAAGGGCTGTGCTGCGCACTCCTGGTCAGCGGAAGAGAGGGATCCGTTAGTGGGGTTATGCCTGTGCTTTTAGTTAACAAAGGTTCAGCCCTAGCTTAGAGGATTGGCTGTCTCTGATGCCCAGGAAGCGTCCAGGAGGAATCTGTCGGGTGGGGTGGGCAGTAGTGGGCTTGTAGCAATACAACTAGTTGCAGTTTGCAGTTGAAAGAGGAAAGACAGGCATCTCCTGGGCCCTAGACTTGGCTATATAGGGTGATAAAATGGATTTTTAAAGTGTTCACCTGCCCAAACCGCTGCGAGCCAAAGTCCGTTCTTGAACGGAAGCTCGCCCCCTGCCCTCTTTCCAATATTGTCCTCACAATTTTCTATCAGAGAAAAGGGGTTCTGATTGCCAGGACTTCTAGAATGCATTTATTTGATAATGTTCACTTCTAGCCCTTCTCGGAAGCTTATCTCCAAGGCCTAGTTTACTACACTGTCTTGTTGCACAGTTGAAAGACCTTAGAGGCGCAGGAAGTGTAAGGGGAGGATTTTCAGAGGAGGGGTTTTAGGCCAAGGAAGGAGTGTCAAGCCCTCATAGTGGAGCAGAATTAAGGGCTAAGGCTTCACCTGTGTTCTTCTTTTTCCCTTGGTAGGGAGAGTAAGCAAACACAAGAGAAGGGGCCCTTCCCCCAGTACGAGGCTTTCTTTGACCTGACCCAGGCTAGCTCTCCTCTCATCACAACCTGACTGGCCCTGGCTGTCTCTGGCTGTGAACTTCCCTGGCAGCTCCTGACCATTCCCTACCCACACCCCTGCCTCTAAATTTGCCTGACCCCACCTCCACCAAGAAACCTTCTCTGGGTCTGTAGGTTCCCCTGTTTCACACCACCTCATCCGAAGCCTCTCTGCAACATTTGTCAAGATGTAACATAATGATCTGCTTCTGTCTGTCTCTGCTCTCCAGATTGCCCTCCTGAAGACATTCACTGTCCACTTTGTTCTTTTGTTTTTTCATTTTTCTTTTTTTTTTTTTTTTAGTCAGGGTGTCACTCTATCACCCAGGCTGGAGTGCAGTAGCACAAACACAGCCCAATGACTGTATCCTTGACCTCCTAGGCAATCAGTCTGCCTCAACCTCCCAAGTAGCTGGGACTAACGGCATACACCACCATGCCTGGCTAGTTGTTTTTGTTTGTTTATTGTTTTTTTGTTTCATTTTGTTTTGTTCTTTCATAGAGATGAGGTCTCATCTTGTTGCCTAGGCTGGCCTTGAATTCCTGAGATCAAGCAATCCTTCTGCCTTAGCCTCCCAAAGTGCTGGGATTACAGGTATGAGCCACTGCACCTGACCTTCATTGTCCAATTTATCATTTTATTCCTCCTTGACATGTATGAATGTAATAGTAGTTACTCAAACATTTGTTGGGAGGTTAGTGGGACTGAGTGTGTCCATTAGGGTCCTGACAGAAAAGAGACGGTCCATTCCAACTGGCTAGCTTAATAATGAACAAACAGGACTATTTATATATAAGTTGTGGTCAGTCTTTGGAAAAACCACAGGGTCATGTAGTGCCCCAGGCCTGAAGGGGAGACTGTTACTGGAATCCAGAGAGAAAACTGTTAAGAGGACAGTTTGACAGAGACCTTCAGTGGAGGGATGCAGCCAGCCTGCAGGTACCCCAACAGGGAGAAAGACTGGGAAGGGGGATAAACATGCCAACCTATTGTTCTGCCCTCCAGTTTTCTGCCCAGCATCCCCCAATGGCCAGTCAGAAGCCAGAGGGCAGTCAATATAATCCATTACAGGTCAGTTTCCCAGGATACAGAGCAGAGTGGAGAAGGGTGAGAGCAGATCCCTAGTAATCAATGGAAACTATCACCGAATCTTTCAGTTTTATTTTATTTTATTTATTTATTTATTTTTTTTGAGTTGCAGTCTCACTGTTGCCCAGACTGGAGTGCAGTGGCCGCTCCCGGCCACCGCAGCCTCGACCTGCTGGGCTCCGGCGATCCTTCCGCCTCAGCCTTCTGAGTAGCTGGAATTACAGGCGTGCGCTACCACGCCCGGCTGATTTTTTTATTTATTGTAGAGATGAGGTCTCGCCAAGTTGCCCAGGCGGGCCTCGAACCTGCCGGCTCAGGCAATCCACTCACCTCAGCCTCCCAAAGGCGCGGGATTACAGGCTGAGCCACCGAGCCCGGCT
>CAUYQG010181873.1:0-12068 GCA_963574415.1 Tarsius wallacei
TATTATGCAGCCATAAAGAAGAACAAACATGTAGACTTTGCATCCTTTTATGAATTATTTTCTTTTAAGAACATTTTTACACATTCACTGGCTTTGCTATCTTTAATAGTGCATGTACAAGTGTGTTTAGGTACACAGGAAATATTAAAGCAAACTTTAAGGGTAAATATAACAGAGAATGGAACATATATCCTAATATCCTCCTTCACTCTTTCACTTTCACTATACTGGCACCAGCCAGTTTATGAGGGGATGCATGGTCTGTAAAAGAAAAAAGAATGAATAGGTAAAACAGGGGAGATTGAGGTTTTTGTTAGTTGGCTGGTTTCTTGTTTGTTAACTTTGACTTTGGTTTAGGCTTTGGGGTTTTTTTGACTAACATCTGATGATTATTTCCTTCTTAGAAGACACCATGCTAGGCCCTTTACTCTGTAAGTTATTACATTTAATTCTCACAACTATCTTATGTTATATATTATTATAAGCCCCTTTTTATATATGAGGACTGTGTTTAATCTTGCCTTACTTTTTCTGAACGTCCCAAATTCTTAAAATATAAAATTATATAGAAATATGTCTATTATCCCAACTATCTCGATTTCCAGTATCCCTCAATGTTAGAGCATGCATTTCCAATACACTTTAGAATTTCATTTAGCATGTGCTCGCGCTTTTGTCTAGCCATCTGTGCATTCAAAATCCACTGGATAAATAAAATTACAATCTTAGACTTGAAATAAACAGAAAAGCAAAACAATGTGAAAACACTACTATTCACAGGACTCACAGGAGTGACATGAAGTAAGGAGAAACTTCTTTGCTTGCTTTTCATTTTTATAACTATTATTGCAAAGCAACGTTTAGAATTTAACTTTTGCCATCTTTAGCATCCAGGACTCAAAAAAGCCATCTTAACATATGTCAAATGCTGAGTGGAAATTACCAATATCCTTTCCCTTCACACATAGTTCAGATCAGCCTTTGTATTGTGATACTTAATCAAACATGAGGTGGTTTGTGCTCACCAAAATTAGTCACTGGTATTGCAATCCCAGCTCCTACCCGATGGCATCTCCAGCCACTTTCACTTTCCTTACTGGGAACCAAAAGTATCCTGCACATCTTTCTAGTGTCCATACCTATAGACTGTATAGACTTGGGAAAATTGCTTAACTGTTATACACCTTACTCTTCTCATCTGTCACATGAACATAACAGCTCCTACTTCACAGAGTTGTGAAAAATTTGATAAATATAAAAGCACCCAATATGCTCCCTGGAAAACAATTATATTCAAGTCTGAAAATAGTAGGAAAACATGTAATCTAAAATTTGTGCAACATTTAACAAGAACTCAAAAGAATAACCTGCCGAGGTTAAACCATAGTCAACATTGTATGCAGAGAATCAGTCTTTCTCTCCACCACTTTATCCTTAATCAACATGTTCATTTAACTAACAAGAACATACACATAAAATTCTCTGCTATGCTCAAGGAGGTAACTCCTCTCCTGTAATTGCTGTGGTCAATGACAAATTAGTGCTTGGTTCACATTCCTCAGAGAGGTGAAGCCAAGGAATAAGCACCAGATAGCTCTAGGGCAGTGTTTTCCTATCAGCTTTGGAATACTTTTTTCATAATTACCTGAGGTAGCTGTAAAAACATGCATATTTCTGGACCTCATCTTCTCAGATTTACAGAGCCACACCTCTGGCAGTGGGGTCCAGAATATATGTTCTACAAGTCCTCAGATAGTTCTTATGTAAGATATATTTTGGAATTATTGCTCTAGAGAATATTCTTTATCAATGGGTAAAACTAGGGTCGCTGAGGGCAAGTTCTGCTTCAGGAAAGGAAAATTCAAACCTAGGTAGCTCTCTCTGACAAGTTTCTAACAAACTTATTGGTCAAATCACACTGAAAAAAAATAACTTGCCATGAGTTCATTTATACTTTGGTTTTTGTAAATCAGAGGCACCATGAAGTCAATTATGCCACACTTTATAGAAATCTAAAGCCTGTGGCTTAAGATATAAGAAAAAAAGTAGAAAAGGCTGTGTTTAGAATGCATTATTGATTCTATTGTTCATCTCAATTTGATGTTGGATGGAAATGGGTTAGACAACTCTTCAGCCATTTCTAATTTAATATTTCAACAAGACTAATTCCCATTTAAACTTGGAATGATGTGCTCACCTCTGGGAAACTTTGCAAATGTTATTAAATACGCTACTCTTACAAATTTCTGTAAGGAATCCTTAAGATAATGAATCTTTTTAAATCTAGTTGTTGAAGGCAATACAGCTAAATGGTATGAGCTTGAATAAGTTCTCCAGGCACGTGTTTTTAAAGGCAATAAAGATAATGGAGACCCACTATCAGAAATAAAGACATCTACAGTCTATGCTGTGAGGTAGTGTGAAGCTTTACTTGTTGCAGGAATTTGAAATAGAATTCTTAGCACTTTGAATAATTTTAAGTAGGCTACCAAAATCCATAAATTCTTCACTGGAAATACTTATACAAAATCAGTATGAATTGCTAACTTTAGCAGACATTTGTTGTATTATCTCTCTAGCAATCATTTACCCTCATTCTAGTAAATATAGCCAAATTTTACTCTGTGTCACAATCTTGTTCTGAATCTCCATACCTATAGTCAATTTGATTCCTTTCTCAGCTTTTGGGTTTGCATGTGATACGATCCTGTCTATCAAGATCATCACACACTCCTGGTCAGAGTTACTAGTTCAGATATGGCCATGAAATTCCATCAAAGTCAGTGAGACTTTTGTTAAGATATCCAAGGCTAATGTAGGCTCCTTGCCAACTAGATTTAACACAAAAAGAATACAGGTTCTGTAACTGTTGGCAGCATCTTGCCATAACATGAAAACTGAGATTGATGCCAAAGCAGCTGAAGACTGGATTGGAAAATAATTAAAGTTAACTACAATTTTAAAATCTTAAACTCATCCTAACCTGCCTGAGCCAAGAAACCCCAGAAATTTCAGCTACATTAGCCAATAATTCTCTTTTTACCTAAAGCATTCTGGATTCTATGCAGCATCAACTTATTGTTAAGCTTTCTAATAGTACAACAGAAGCTGTGAGTACAGAATGAAGGCTGAATGGTTGTTAAAAAGTGATTCACAACAAAAAACTATTGAATGCTTGCTCCATATCAATGCTCATTGAAGATATCTTATTTGAATACATCAGTGACTTTCAAATTGGATTCAATATCACTGATCTAAAACATTTTATTGTAATAATCCTTTTAAAAAATAATGTTTTATCCACTTGAAAGCCATATTAAAAAGCACACTTTAATGAGTTATTTGTATATACCCAAGTTAAGTGCTTGAGAGATTACCAGTGCATTAATATATACTTCTTGGTCAATTCATTTCTGCATACTTCTACTATTCCTGGGAATGTTCAGACTTTTTAATAAATGTTCTATTAATGCGGAACATGATAGTTCTTCACTATTTTTTTTCTGAATTTTGTCCTTGCATATGCAGGCACCATAAGATTGTTCAAGCATATGCACTATCACAACATACGTACCCCATATTCAGTTAAGTGCCAGGTAAGGATAAATTTTCTACTGGGTATGGGACACATGATCTCATCACATATAATTGTTGTGCAGTTAAAAATAGATGTATACTATATCTTGTCATAATGCTATTTTATACTTAGTTTTAGCTGATGTAATTTTGAGAAGATTTGCAGCTGATATATGTAAGACAAGAAATGCAAGTGATTATTACACATAAAAATGACAGTGATAACAATTATCAAGTGTTTATTATATACCAGGCACTAACCTAGATATTTTACATGGATTATTTATTATATCCTTACAGCACCATAAAGCATATATGATTTTCATTTCCATTGCAGCTGAAAAAACGGAGACTTGTAAAAGTTAATTATGTTTCCCATGATTGGTAAGTGTTTTGTTTACAGACATACTAGGGTAGTTATTAATATATTTCTTGGGTGAACTTAATGTCTAATAAATTTTTGACTCCATGGAGTCAAAATGGTAAGTAACAGAGTATGGTTTTATTTAAATCCACTTAATCTTATTGCTGAATTCTCCATGCTGTTAACGATTATGATTAATCTTATTGCTGAATTCTCCATGCTGTTAACGATTATGATTCCCTATCTTTAAATAGTTAAAGGTTCAGCTTTAAGACTTCTGTTTCCAGATCAGTTTAACCGATGATTCCAAAAAGAATTGTTAAAACACTGTTAAATTTGTTACAAATTATTTGTGTGAATGAATATTGAATATACGTTTAAGAAAAATTAAATATACACAAATTACCTGAATACTGACAATGATATAAGACTAGTGCCATCACCCAAGGATTTGAATTTAAAATTTTGTTGGGCATCACAATATCATTGTTTTTACAATTTGAACTTTAAAAGTGTACTCAATTAAAATACCACTTGGTACGTATTGGTTTAGCATTTCACTTTTTAAAAGGTATTTTAGTTGTAAAAGACCATTTTTTGGTACCATCAATACTTAGTACAATAGATCCACATAGTACAACTAAAATAAATAAGTGTAATACAAAATAAATTATGTAAGTTCCAAGTTGCATGGTTGTATGAAAAGCCAAGATTATTTGATACTAAGCAATAAGAGTGCTTATAGGAGTTTCTGGATGTCCTTTTAATGGACTTTAAGTCTCACCATTTAACAAAATGTTCCTTTCTTTTGCAGAATCAACATATAATGTATCTACATCTGAAGATCAGCTAGACACACAATCATTTACACCTGAAGCAGGAAGAGTATGCCTCAACCTCTTTGAAATTTCCTGTATTGTGTTTCCCTTGATAGCAAAGTGACTTCTATCCGCATCGTGCCACGTGTGTATTAGAAACAGAAACAGATACGTTTAAACCTTTGATATAAAGTTGCAGTATCACTGATTAGGTCATTTTCATAGGTCATTGTGCATTTCAAATCAATACATGTTGGTGCTGAAGATAACTAAACCCTCAATAATCGATAAATTAACTGCATACTCTAATCTTAAAGTAGGTGTGCTGAAAGACATGATTTTGACACATGCTCTGGCACCACAGATTGCCAGGAGGACAGCGTGCCAACAATCTGACAATGCCACATTTTATCATTAAAAGTCAGTGAGGTGGCTTTCATTCCGTGTTTATCTTCTCTTCTAAACCTTTCCTTTCGTGTTTTAGAAATACACTTTCTCATTTTAACTCCATAGATTCAAAAATTTGTTAGACATTAAGTTTACCTAAGAAATATATTAATAACTACCCTAGTATGTCTAGTAAACAAAACATTTTGTCATTTTCAAGCAACAGCCTAAATGATGAAATGTTTGCACAAACACAGTATGTTCACCATTTGGTATTTATTTCTGAAAATACCAGAGGATGAATCAATATTTTGGACTTCTATCTTGTTTTTAAAAAATTCTCTTGAGTGAGGAAAAACAGTATGTTATGAATACAAATATTAATTATATATTTCTCTTCTATCTGTTGGGAAATTTCAATGAATTGATGCACATTGTTTAAGCAAATCTGCATTAATTTTAATGGCATGATTATTGTAATTTATAAAATACAGATATGTAGAAGAAGAAAATTGCCCAATCTCACCATCCAAGCAAGCCTTAAGATATTAAAGATAAGCATTATTTATATTTTCTTCTAATCTTTAGTTCTATGAATTTGGTATCACTTTTAAATAGCGTTTTGCGTACAAATTTAGAAACAATATTTTTAAGCATTTTTCTGTTAATATCCTTATGTTCCTCAAAAATACATAATATTCAAAACAATATTATTTCCATCATTTAGACTTCAGGGGAAAAGCATAGAACTCACAATGTATAATAGTTCAAAGATAACAGAAGATTATCATTTGAGAAATAGATACAAGGTGTGTGTTCCTACTCAGTGGACAGGGCTTCTTTATGTATGGTTTTAGGAATCTGAACTCCTACCACCTTATATATTTGCCATTCTCAGTATACAGATTTATTTACCCCTGATGTTGCCATCCCAGTCAGACACAAAGGAAAAAAATTATGACGGAAAAAGTATTCATGGGCTAAACAATATTTAAACAAACAAAATATATGCAAGTAAATTTAATGTTGACACTGATAAAAGACTGCTACTGTTTCCTGTAGGTTTGGACATAAAAGGGCAAACATCATTTCTGTTCACATTCCATAGAAGATAACTTAGTCACATTGCTATTCCTAACTTCAGAGGATGCTACAAATATAATCTAACTTTGTGCTCATAAAAAAAAAAAAACAGATATTAGTAAAGAGCTAACAATATCTTCCATAACTAATGAAATAAAGAATTTTTATATGTTTCTTATTCAGGTGTCTTATTTTGTTTATGATTTTTATTTTATGTTTTCTAATGATGTATCCACTTTGTACTTACATTTTGCTAAGACTTTTGTGCCAAGGTAATTCTATTTTTTATAGTATCTCCCTGCTTTTACCAAGTGTAGTGCTTAAACATGCACCACTTAAGAATTTCAGGTACCAGCCACAAACTAACAGAACAAGACCAGTACTGGAGAACGTCCCTGCCCTGAAAATGAGAATGCTGAACATAGCTAATCTGCAATTCAGTTGTGGTTAAGCCAACACTAACCAGACCACCAGATGGCCCATTACTCAAGAAAGTTATCAGAGTAAGGAATGCAGACTGGTGTAAACTACAATGAGGAAACTTCCATCATCTTTATTCCATTAATAAACCATTGTAATACTAAGACTCACTCCCAAGAAAAAAATTTTAAGCTTTTTGTGAACATTCATTGTATGAAAACATACATATATGAATTGAGCTTGTTTGTAGGAAACCATCTTTATGCTTACATTGTTTTGCACAGATTCCCTCCAGCCCATCCACTTTGTAAATCCCTTGAATAACTTGAGGAAGGGGAGGTAGTCTTTGTGACTCTAGCCCACCATATCCTCAGGTTACCGGATCTTGAATAAAAACTGCTTTTTCTTTCACCACCTCTTGTCTTTTCTTTTAAATTTTATTTTATTATAGAGATGTGATGTACAAGTAAAGATTAACTACACAAGTTGGCTGCATGCAGGTGAAGTGTGGGCCTCCAATTGGCCATCCTCTCTTTGGTATAGGATTAGGTAACCTTTGTGTTGTTATATGCCATCCCTTCCTCCCCCTAGCAGTGCCTGGAGATCCCTCCCTTGAGCTAATTTGATTAATGTTCAAGTCCCACTTATGAGTGAGAACATGCAGTATTCAGTTCTTTCTGTGATAGATCACTTAGTATGATGGTCTCCAATTCCATCCAAGTTGCTATGAAGTCCATAATTTTGTTCTTCTTTATGACTATGTAATACTCAATCATATATTCATACATTTTCTTTATTCAGCCCACTTTCGATGGGCAGTGGGGTTGGTTCCATGGTTTTGCTATTGGGAATAGTGCTGCAATAAACACGTGTGTGAAGGTGTCTATTTTAAAGAACAATTTATTTTCCTCTGGGTATATTTCCAGGAGAGGAATCAGTAAATACTATGAAAGGTCAGCTTTTAGTTCTTTTAGGAATTACCACACTGCTTTCCATGGTGGTTGAACGAGCAAGTCCCTTTTCTTTGCAGCTGAGCCAGAATCTGTTGTTTGATTTATTAATGATGGTCATCCATACTGGATTTAGGTGGTATCATTGTAGTTTTAATTTGCATTTCTCTGATTATTAGTGAGGCTGAACACTTTTTCATGTGTCCATTGACTGCTTGTATATTTTCTTTTGAAAGGTGCCTATTCATGTTCTTTGCCCACTTTTCAATCAGGCTGTTTGATTTTTTTCATTATACTTCACTTGAATTCCTTGTACATCCTGGAAGTTAGGCCTTTATCAGATACATAATTTGCAAATATTTTTCCCATTCTGTGGGTTTCTTTACTCTCTTGATGGGTACTTTTGCTGGACAAAAGTTTTTGATTTGATGAGGTCCCACTTGTCTATCTTAGCTTTTATGGCATTCTTTTTTGGGGACTTAGTCAATAATTTGTTGCCTACTCCGCTGTGCATAAGTGGGTTTCCCAAGTTTTCTTTTAGGATTCTTATACTTTGAGGTTTTATGTCTAGGTCTTTGATACATTTAGAAATGATTTTTGTATATGGTGATAGGTAGGGGGTCCAATTTCATTCTTCTACATGTAGTCAGCCAGTTTTTCCAGCACTATTTGCTAAATACAGTTTCCTTTCCCCAGTGGTTGCTTTTGGTGGCTTTGTCAAGGATGAGATGGTTGAGAGATTGAGTTTTTGCTTCCAGAATATCTGTCCTGTTCTGTTGGTCTATGCATCTATTCTTGATGGAAAGGCAAGATCACTTAAATACTTCAGCAGAAGAATCCAGATCAACAAGATAAAACCACAGGATATAGAATACAAAAATATCATAGAAAGCATCAACAAGACCACAAACTGGCTCTTTGAAAGAATAAAAAAGATCGGCCTTCCCCTGACCAGATTGACTTAATAAAAGGAGAGAGAAAATCCAGATAAACACAATTAGAAATGCCAAAGGCAAAGCCACAACTGAACTTGAAGAAATTCAAAAGATTATCAGAGATATTTATAAAAACCTGTATGCAAATAAGCTAGAAAATCTAAAGAAAATGGAGAACTTTCTGACATCACACAACCTCCCAAGGTTGAAACAAGATGAAATTGGAAATCAGGCCAATAACAATTCAGGAAATAGATTCAGTCATAAGAAATCTTACCACCAAAAAAAAAAAAAAAAAAAAAGCCCCAGATCAGATAGCTTCCCAGCTGAATTTTACAAGGAGGAACTGAATTCTACAAGAAGGAGCTGGTACCAGTCTTATTGAAAGTATTTCAGGCAATTGAGAAACATAGAATTCTCCCCAACTCATTTTATGAAGCCAACATCATACTGATACACAAACCTGGCAAAGACCCAGCAGGAAAAGATAATTACAAGCCAATCTCTTTGATGAACATTGCTGCAAAAATTTTAAAACAAGATTCTAGCAAATTGAACCAAACAACACATCTCAAAGATCATTCACCATGACCAGATGGGCTTCATTCCAGAGATGCAGGGCTGGTTCAACATTTGCAAGACCATAAACATAATCCAGCACCTCAACAGATGTAAAACCAAGACCACATTATTATATTATTAGACACACAAAAAAGCATTCAACAAAATCCAGCATCTCTTCTTGATAAAGATACTTCAGCACGTAGGCCTAAAAGGAACATTCCTCAAGACAGTAAAAACCATCCATGGTAAACCCATCGCCAACATTATACTCAATGGGCAGAAGTTGGAACAATTCCCCCTAAAAACAAGAACCAGAAAAAGATGACCACTCTCACTCCTCCTGTTCAACATATTGTTGCAAGTCTTAGCCAGAGTAATCAGGTGAGAGAAGGAAATCAGGGAATCAAAAAGAGGAAGTTTAGCTATCCCTCCTTGCAGATGATATGATTCTATACCTAGAGAGTCTGTCAAAAGCCTTCTCGCACTGATAATCAACTTTGATAAAGTCTCTGGGTACAAAATCAATGTGCAAAAGACAATTGTATGTCTATACATGAAGAACAAGCGAGCAGAGAGCTAAATAAAAAGCAAAATTTTACTCACAATACACACACACACACACACACACACACACACACACCAATGAAATACCTTGACATTCACCTAACCAGAGAAGTGAAGGACCCTTACAACAAGAGCTACAAAATGCTTCTCAAAGAAATCAAGGATGGCATACACAAATTGAAAAACGGTCCATGCTCTTTGACCGGAAAAATCATAATACAGAAATTCATATGGACACAAAACAGAGCACAAATAGCAAAAAAAAAAGAAAAAAAAAAAGAAAAAAAAAAAAAGAAAATCCTCAGCAAAAAGAACAAAAGGGAAGTGTCACGTTTTCAGACTTTAAACTTTACTACAAGGCTACAGTAACAAAATGACTCATGACTTTTTAGTTTGGCTTTCTAGCAGTGAACAGCTAATTCTGAGCTCAGTTGCAATTTCTCTTAATAATTAACTATATAAATAATTTATTTCTTATAAGTAGAAAACATTCTCACGTTTAATACCACTTGATTTTCCTTTAGTGATTCTCACACATAATAGCTCTAAGTGTTTAAATCACTTCTCTAGCAACATTTTCCTTTGGTTTTGTGCTTAAATTTACTTTACTATATCAAGATTACATATGTATACACCTATGTAGTCATATAGTTATTTAATGACTTTTTTGCATTTAAATTTTTAGTTCATGAATAAAACTTGAAAACATATATACATATATATATGTGTGTGACTCTGTGTGTGTGTGTGTGTGTGTGTGTGTGTGTGTAGTACAAAATATTCTTTGCAGTAATATTGATGAAGCTGGAGTCATCATCCTAAGGAAACTGACTCGGAAACAGAATATCAAACACCACATGTTCTCATTCATATGTGGGTGCTAAATGATCACAAGGATAGAAATAATAGACACTGGGGATAATAATAAGGGGTCAGTGGTGAAGAGGGGACTAGGATTCAGAAATTACCTATGTAGGGGCACAATATTCACTATCTGGGGAATGGGCCACCCATTTAACTAACCCAATTAATTAACACAATTAATCACCACCTAATTAATTAACCACTCAATTAATTAACCACCCAATTAATTAACCCAATTAATCGCCACCATTAAACAATATGTTCATGTAATAAATACGCATGTATACCCCATGAATCTAAAATAAAAAAATTAAGAATGCAAGTATGACTCTATTTTTTCCTACTTAATCATTTCTGTTTTGCTATTTTTCCCACCACTGATATAAATTGGTATCTAAACTTTTGTATATTCTATGGGTATTAATAAATATGGCGTTCCGGGTCAAGATGGCAATGACACAGGCAGAACTGTGAGATTCTCCGAATGTGAGTTCCCCAAAAAGACTCTTGCTTCCCTTCCCCCACCCACTCATCCATGGCCAGACACACGGTCTGAGGCCCAGGGCCCCTCGGTCCCATGCAGGACCGGCTATTGCGTCCCTGGTTGCTCGCCTGCTGGTAGGAAATCTCGGGTCTCAGCTCCCTCCTTAGTTAAAACATACCCAGACCCTGCCTCCGATCACCAGGGAGGCTCTGGCTACCCTCCCAACAGAGAAGTTGATTCCCTCTCTGACTGAAATACCCTGGGAACAGGCCAGGGCCACTGTTGCCGGAGCTTGGGAGCAGAGCTCTAACCCGGGACAGAGCACCAGCTGTGTGCCTCAGACTCAAAGAGCAGAGAGGAAGGATCCACGAGGGTGAAACTATCACACTGGCCATTTCTCCAGGCAGAGACATGCGTTGCCCTGCCCACCTACAAGCAGGCTCCACCTCGGTTCCCAAGGAAATGTCACTAAACCTAAGATAAAGCCACTACTCTGGGAACTAAGTAACAGCCGTCTGAGATTACAGCTCAGAAAAAGAAACCCAAGTCTCAGTAAACAGAGCTCTCTGCATTAAAAATAAGGGGAGAGGCTAAAGAGCAGAGATGAACAGATTTTAGACACTCAGGAAAGACCCCAGAAGACATGAATTTTTTTTTCTTTTTTTTGGTTTGCCTTTGTATAGCTACAAATACTTTTTAGGGAATTGTCTTTATTCACTTCTCTCTGGCCTTGTGTCACTTTTTCACCTCTTAGTTAGTATGGTTGTCCTCCCTTTCACTCTTCTCTCTTTCTAGCTTCCTACTGACCCCCCCTTCCTCTATTACTTCGATCTTTTGCCCCTCTTTTTGTTCCAGGTACCAAACCTGCATTCTACTGCACAGAAAGATTGTAAGACGGTGGGAAATAGGCTCCATTGGGCTCATACACTGACAGGTGGATGCAGCCAGAGAACTCTCATAAGGAAGAACAGGAGATTGCACAAGCAAAGCAAAAGCAACCCCACCTTCCCTGAAAAACAGAATTAAAGAAGGGAAGGAAAGGAGGAGAGAGAGAGAAAT
>CAUYQG010181875.1:0-18588 GCA_963574415.1 Tarsius wallacei
ATGCTGGTGTGCACCTATGGTCTCAGCTACGGGGAAGGCTGAGGCTGAAGGATCACCTGAGCTCTGGAGGTCAAGGCTGTGGTGAGCCGTGGTCTTGATATTACACTCTAGCCTGGGTAGCAGTCTGAGACCCGGACTCAAAGAAAAAGGTTGCAGGGGGGCAGACGGGGGGGGGGGGTTGTAATAGTGGAGATGAGAACTTTTTACCATCTTTGGAGTTTTTATGTTATCCTATGGTGAGGAGCTCTTAGATGAGATGAACCATAATATCTATCATGTGATCACATTGTGGTTTAAGGTGATTACTGATCTAGGCAAGACATAATGAGAATCATGAGCTGAAACAGTGTTAGTTGGAAGGGATGAAAAGGTAGTCCAGAGATTGAAACTGAACAGTTGAATATGAAAATCCAAGAATTGAGTTTGAAATGGCTTTGAGATTTTTAATTTGAGTAACCAGATTTGATTGTTATGCTATAGAGGTGAGGAATACTGGCTTTAAACAGCAAGAGGAAGCAGTTATGGTAATGAGTAAAAGGAATGAGTTGAATGTTTTCAATCTTGATTTTGAGGTAGTTGAAAGGAGTCCAGGAAGTTCCAGCTTAGTCAGTTGAATTTCGGAAGAAAGACAGGAGAAAGAAATACTTGACTATACGTTCTTTAAATAAGTTTAAAGTCATAGTATGTTTAGTTTTATATCATCATCACCCACTCCCAAAATACATGTGAAACTGTGTAACACTGATACAATAATTATGTTTTCTAAAAATGTATAATCATTAATGTCATTCAAACATTTTAAAAACTTCATCATCTGTTGAGTTTCTCATTAGGCACATGAAATGTAATTACCTTGTCAAATGTCAACATGAGAAGAGATGTCAGATGTGAAAAAGCTCTTTGCCTGTTATTTTTTTAGAGATTTTTGAGGAAGGGGTTTACCTTATATACTGTTATCTCCCTACGTTGGTCACATCTGTTACATTTGGATACCAAATAGAAAAAATGGAAATTTATGGTAGGCTCAGTAAGTAAAAAGTCAAGCCTAAGGGTAATAGAGAACTCAAGTAACATTTTCACTGTTTCTTAAATGTTTCCAGCCTTAAAGATATCTGAAATTGCCTTGAGATGTTCAAGAGCAACTTTCAAATGTATGTATGTTGGTTTGCTAAATAATATAATGGAGCTTAATTTATTATTTTTTCATGGAGAGGAAAAAGGGTTTAATAAAAATATTAATGTTTTAATGATTGCCTAACCTTTCTCTTCTTCATTTTCCTTCCTAGTTTCCCATATACAATTGTTGAGAATAAATTGAGATGATAAACATTAAAATTTTTTAAAGTGCATTTTTGTCAGAAATAATAGTAATAAAATGTTTTAAATTCAAGTTCAGATTTAGTGATTAGATACAGAGACTTAAAGTTTTGGGAAAATAACTTAGTATTATGATAACTGTAACCATTTTTGACTTACAGAAATTTGTTTTGTTTTTGAGGCAGGGTTTCATTCTGTCACCCAGGCTGGAGTGTAGTGGCACGATCACAACTCACCATAGCCTTGAACCCCTGGGCCCAAGCAGTTGTCCTGTCTCTGTCTCCCAAGTAGTTGGAGCTACAGGTGTGCACCACTATGCCCAGCTAATTTTTCTATTTTTTTGTAGAGACAGGGTCTTGCTTTTTTGCCCAGGCTGGTCTCAAACTCCTGGTCCTAAGCCTCAGCCTCCCAAAAGTGTTGGGATTATAAGCGTGAACCACCATGCCTGGCTGACTTACAGATAGTTGAGGATCTGCAGATTTTAAGTGATTCTCTTACTGTAGCAGTCATCTGCCAAGAAAGGTAGAACAAACACTTTTTGAAAAGTTATTGCCCCCTAGAATCCAGGACTAAGTTGACCTATGTTACTGCATAGTTAAAGTTAAAAAAAATGGGACTGCTTAAGAAGGAAAGGATTTTATTTAGACTGGTCTGCAAGTGAAACAGCATCTTGTAGGTAGTGGTATTTGCTGAGACCCACAGGCTCATAGCAGATGGCACTGAAAAACCAGTGTGCCAAATGGCAAACCTGACAGGCAGTGTGACTCAGCATACAAAGCCAGGTGGGGGCTGTTCACTTGTAGCAACTTCTCAGACTAACTTGCTTTAGAACTTACATTCTTTCCTTTTAAAAAAAAGTAGTAATGTTTTGAACCAGTAGAATAAAAGGTATGTCTGCATTGGTAAGCATTGTATCAAGGTGATATATCAGGAGCAGAAATGGCAAACCATGCATCTCTCAGTGTATACATTTATAACTTTTTTTAAAGAGAGTTTGCATGTTACCTTTAATGTATATATTCAGAACTGGTGAGCATTGTGATATAATGTTAAGCAAAACATTCATAAGACTATATATGTAATATAATCAAAGTTATATATAGGCATATAATTGAAGTTTTGTATAGGTGTAAAAAGACCAGAAGAAAATAAGCTGAAGAAATTGTAAAGTGACATTACTCAGAAGGAAATATAAACATATGGAAAAATAAGTCACCCCAATAATCAAGAATCAAACTAGTGGTACCATTTTATAGCTATTAGTGAACTTTTAAAAAATATTTGTTCTAAGGATAAAAGTAATATATCTGTTATGCTAGTAAATTAGAAAATACAGAAAGGCCTAAAGAAGAAAATAAAAATCAATTCCTTTTATCAGAATTAACTACAGATACCATTTTGTTGTACTTCCCTTGTGTGTGTCTCTCTTCCTCCCCCTCCCCTCCCTCTCCCCACTGTCCCTTCCCTCCCTCTCCCTCTCCTCCCTCTCCCCACTCTCCCTCCCCCCACTCTCCCCACTCTCCCTCCCCTTCCTCTCCCTCCCCCCTTCCTCCCTCTCCCCTCTCCTTCCCCCTCTCTGTGTGTGTGTGTGTGTGTGTGTCTCTCTCTCTCTCTCTCTCTCTCTCTCTCATGCACACAGTGATACACTGCTATTTCCAGGTAGTAGTATGTACCAAACTTTTTCCACATTATTAAATATCTGTAAATAAAGTAACTGGGAGCAACCTGAATGTCCTCTCAGTGGAAGAGTTGGTTTAAATAATTACATATTAACTCAATGTAATATGCAATTGTTAAAATAGTATTGAAAATATAATGTAAAATGACTACAATCTGTTTAAGTCATATATGAAATGGTATAGATGCTGTAATTTGAGCTGCTTGATCATATTAAGTTACTGTCATGCTCTTAAATTCTACCTGAAATTCCTGTACGTTCTTTATGCCTCACCTGAGTCCTACTTGTCTGAGAAACCTTCCTTCAGTTCTACCAAGAAGACTCCTTCCTTTGTGCGCCCTGTGGACCTAGTTATCTACTGCTGTTTGAGCATTTACCAGGTTGGATAACTGTTAAGAGTGTAGTTGCCTCCTGAAGCAGGAGACTGTGTTCTTTTCATCTTGCCCTCCAAGTCCCTAACACTGTGTGTCTGGAAGAGCTCAGTAATAAATATTTATCAAAGACTGACTCTAAGTATAGGACATTATATCAGGGTTTTGTGGGATATACGAAGGGAGAACCAAAATAGCCCAGAGTTTGTTTATTAAATATGTATTCTTACATGTTTAAACCTCAGTCACCTTCAAAGTACTCTCTGTTTGATGCAATACACCTATCGAAATGCTTTTTCCACTGCTAAAAACAGTTTCTGAACTCATCAATTTTGATGCCTTTTAGCACTTCTGTTGTATTTTTGTTTCACCTCTTCCACATCAGCAAAACATTTCCCTTTGAGGACTTTTTTCATCCAGGGACATAAAAAAAAAAATCGCTTGGGGTTAGATCAGGTAAATAGAGGGTAGGGTAGGGGATCATGCCATTTTTGGTCAAAAATTGTTGAACACTTGGTGAGGTGTGAGCAGGTGCATCATCATGGTGGAAGAATCAGACACTTGTTTGCCACAACTCGGGACGTTTCTTCCACAAATCGTGATGCAACCTTCTCAAAATTTGCAGATAAAAACTTTAATTGACTGTTTGCTCCAGAGGAGCAAATTCCAAGTGTACTACAAGGGGCCCTCCCTCCAAATGATTATTCCAGTTCTTGGGGGGTTCCCTTTCGTACAAAGGAAAAACTACTTCCCAATTCTTAGTAAAACTAATAATCTAAAGTGAAACAGGCTATAAATAGAAATAGTTATATTATTTAAATGAATTCTTTGACCAAATTATAAATAAGATGATAACAAGAGAAAACAGCAGCTGTTGTATAAGTGCATTTTTTTGTTCATTTAATTATGGACCAAAACAAATACTGATCTCAAAGTAAGTGTTCCTTTTGGCAACATAAAGCTTTATAATTTAACACTGTGCATTGCAGTGTTGATAACTGCAAATGTATTTTTAACATATGTACAAGCAGTTTATAATTCCAAAAATGTTATGTTTTATACCATATGTGTCAGAGTAACTGTATCACTCATTGACACTTAATGATACTGTCTTAGAATGGTACCAAATGTCAAACAATGATTGGGATCTCTTAGTGATGCTAATACAGTACCAGGAACATTGTAGATACTCACCAATGCCCCTAGAATTTGAATGTTTTCGGGTGAAGAGAATATTGAGCTAGATTACTTCAGAGAATGATTAACATTAAAATTTGTAATTTCAATATTAAATTATTAGCAAATGAAGTGTTTAATTATCATTGTTGTAATGAATTTGGAGTATTTTTCCCCCTTGGTCAGAGGCTTCAGTTTTCTTTTCCCTTAGAGTCCTGGGTTTTCTTTTCAGTTAAAGGCCCCATATATAACATTTCAACTAAGAAAAGATGCCACCCTGGAAAGAACAAAAATTATATTTGTTCAAAAAGCTAAAATGAAAAAGAATCTCACAAAGCTTTGGCTATCTTATGTAACAACTTAGGTGCAATTTCATAAAACTGAATTTTGATGTCCTTGAAATTTGTAGGAATTGAGTATTATTTTTCCCATTGTACTAAAGCATAGATTAGTATCAAATCTAAATTATAGATAAGAAAACTAAAGAAGGAAGTAGCAGCTCTTTCAGATTGCATATTCAATTGATCTGTTAAACTCTTGATTACATAATTGGGGGTTATGTTTCTTTTTAATTTTTCTGATTTTTTTCTAAATAGTCAACTTTTTTTTATAGAATTAATACCATTCATCTTTTTTTAAGTTATTATCCTTAATGGGAATTGTGTGATCCTAATAATTTTACTAATATTCTGAAACACACAATTTGTGATGTTTACATAATTAAACCCTGTTTCTTCATCTGTTTTGGATCAAAGACTCTTATTCAAGTTAAATGTCTTCCAGAACAAAATGTACATATATGCAGAATTTACTTAACATTTTTTTATTATAAAAATGTGAGGTACAAGTAAGGATTAACCTACACAAGTAGGCTGCATGCAGCTGAAGTTTGGACCTCCAACTGGCCCTCACTTCCTCTGGTAAAGGATACTTAACATTTTAGTAGCTAATGTTTCCCCTGTATCCAGGCCCCTGGTTGTACTCTGTGTGTGTGTGTGTATAATATTTGCTTCTTGCTTTACAATTTTTTTAATTTTTGATTTTTAATTACTATGGATATGTAATAGTTGTATATATGTATGGGATATATATGATATTTTGATACAAGCATACAAAATGTAATGATCAAATCTGGGTAACTGGGGTGTCCATCACCGCAAATGTTTGATCATTTCTTTGTGTTAGTAATTCCACTCTTTCAATTATTTTGAAATACTTGATAAGTTATTAACTGTAGTTGCCCCGTTGTGCTACTGAACAGTAGATCTTATTATAACCTTCTATATAATTATATTTTTGTACCCTTTAACCATCTCCTCTTTATCCCCCACCACTTCCTGTTACCCCTCCCAGTCTTTGGTAACCATCATTCTACTCTATACTCCCAGTTTAGTTTTTATTTGTAGCTCCCACATACAAATGAGAACACTTTTGTCTTTCTGTTCCTGGCTTATTTCATGTAATATAACGTCCTCCAGTTCCAGTCATGTTGCAGATGACAGAATTTCGTTCTTTTTATGGCTGAGTAATATTCCATTGTATATATGTATCACATTTTCTTTATTAATTCATCTGTTGATGGACACTTAGGTTGATTCCATAGCTTGGCTATTGTGAATAGTGCTGCAGTAAACTTGGGAGTGCAGACATCTCTTTAATATACCGATTTTTTTTCACCCCAGTTAGAATGGCTTTTATGCAAAAGACAGGCAATAATGAATACAGGCAAGGTTGTGGAGAATGGGAAACCTTTCTACACTGTTGGTGGGAATGTAAATAGTACAGCCACTATGGAGAACAATGTGGAGATTCCTTTAAAAACTACAAATAGAGGCCAGAGGCAGTGACGCAAGCCTGTAATCTCAGCTGTTTGGGAGGCTGAGGTGAGGGGATTGTCTGAGCCCACAGGTTCGAGACCAGCCTGGGCAACTTGACGAGACCTCATCTCTACAATAAATTAAAACAATAGCTACCATGGTAGTGTGCTCCTGTAGTTCTGGCTACTTGGAGGCTGAGGCAGAAGGATCACCGGAGCCTGGCAGGTCGACATTGGGGTGACTGTGAACATGCTACTACACTCCAGCCTGGACTCCAACTCAAGGAAAACCCCCAAAACCTACAAATATGGCTACCATATGATACAGCAATCCCACTGCTGAGTATGTGTCCAGTGGAAAATAAATCAGTATATCAGGCCAGGCTCGGTGGCTCAGCTTGTAATCCCAGCGCTTTGGGAGGCCGAGATGAGTGGATTGCCTGACCCTGCGGGTTCGAGACCCGCCTGGGCAACTTGGTGAGACCTCATCTCTACAATAAATCCAAAATTAGCTGGGCATGGTAGCATGCGCCTGTAGTTCCAGCTACTTGGAAGGCTGAGGCAGAAGGCTCACTGGAGCCCAACAGGTCGAGGCTGCAGTGGCCAGGAGCGGCCACTGTACTCCAGTCTGGGTGACAGAGTGAGAGTCCAACTCAAAAAAAAAAAATCAGTATATCAAAGAGCAATCTGCGTTCTTTTGTTTATTGTAGCACTATATTTTTATACTATGTGTTGTGATTTTAACATTCTGTGTGCTTTTAGAGTTCTCCAAAGGATCTCATCCTAAAGGTGATTCTCTTAAGCTCTTCTACAACATTATAGCAGCATTCTTATATATAAGTTTGAAGTTATTTTGAATTATTTGAAATATTTGTTATATATGCTATATCTTTCTCTCAGAAAAAAAAAATTGTCTTATTTTTCTGACAGTTGTGATTTGACCAACCTCAGATTTTCTGTTTTTATTCTAGATTCTGAAGAGGCTCAGTCTGTAAATCCTTCTAGTGTTGATGAAAACATTGATTCTGAAACAGAGAAAGACTCTCTCATCTGTGATAGTAAACAAATACTTCCCAGTAAAGCACCTCTCC
Source organism: Tarsius wallacei (assembly GCA_963574415.1). Classification (NCBI taxonomy): domain Eukaryota; kingdom Metazoa; phylum Chordata; class Mammalia; order Primates; family Tarsiidae; genus Tarsius; species Tarsius wallacei. The sequence goes on from CAUYQG010181875.1 coordinate 7,450, forward strand.
CATCTGCTCTTGATGAGTATGAATTCAAAGATGATGATGATGAAGAAATAAGTAAGATGATTGATGATAGGCATATTCTTAGGAAAGAACAACGAAAAGAGAATGAATCTGAAGCAGAAAAGAATAGTTTATTTGCAAAACAGGAGAAAACCTTCTACCCTAAATCATTTAAAAGTAAAAAACAAAAGCCATCAAGAGTTTTGTATTCAAGTACTGAAAGTTCTGATGAAGAAGTTCTTCAGAACAAAAAGCTTTCTTCTTCATGTTCTGTGCCTGAAACATCAAATTCTGATATACAAACCAAAAAGGAGCATTTAGTTTCAAGTGAACACAAACAGAAAGGCAAAGTTAAAAGGAAATTAAAAAACCAGAATAAAAATAAAGAGAACCAAGAGCTAAAACAGGAAAAAGAAGGAAAAGAAAATACCAGAGTAACAAACTTGGCAGTTAATACTGCACTAGATTGTTCAGAAAAGACCAGAGAGGAGGGGAATTTTAGAAAATCTTTTAGCCCAAAAGATGATGCTTCATTACATTTGTTTCATATTTCCACTGGTAAATCTCCCAAACATTCTTGTGGATTGAGTGAAAAACAGTCAACACCACTAAAGCAAGAACATACTAAAACATGTTTATCACCAGGAAGTTCTGAAATGTCATTACAGCCTGATCTTGTTCGTTATGATAATACAGAATCTGAATTCTTGCCAGAAAGTTCAAGTGTAAAATCTTGTAAGCATAGGGAAAAAAACAAACATCAGAAAGAGTTTCACTTAGACTTTGGTGAAAAATCAAATGCCAAAATAAAGGATGAAGATCATAGTCCAACGTTTGAAAATTCAGATTGTACACTGAAAAAAATGGACAAAGAGGGTAAAACATTAAAAAAGCATAAACTGAAACATAAAGACAAGGAAAAAGAAAAGCATAAGAAAGAAACTGAAGGTGAAAAGGAAAAATACAAAAATAAGGATGGTGTTAAAGAACTTCAGAGGAGTGTAGAATTTGATAGAGAATTCTGGAAAGAGAATTTTTTTAAAAGTGATGAAAATGAAGATCTGTTTGTAAATATGGAACATGAATCTCTAACCTTAGGGAAAAAATCAAAATTGGAAAAAAACATGAAAGATGATAAATCAACCAAGGAAAAGCATGTCTCAAAAGAGAAGAACTTTAAAGAAGAACGAGAAAAGATTAAAAAAGAAAGTGAGAAATCTTTTAGGGAAGAAAAAATAAAAGATCTGAAAGAAGAGAGAGAGAACATACCCACAGATAAAGAAGCAGAATTCAGTTCTTTGGGTCTAAGTACTACTGAGGATTCTATAGGCCTACATTCAGTGGAAAAGGAAATAGACATTGAAAAACAAGAAAAGCATATCAAAGAAAGTAAAGAAAAATCTGAGAAACGATTTCAAATTAAAGAAAAGGATGTGGAAAAGGCTGAAAGAAAAAGTTTTGAAAAAGAGAAGAAGGTAAAACATGAGCATAAGTTAGAAAAAGACAAATTAGATCTTAGTGATTGTGTTGATAGAATAAAAGAAAAGGACAAGTTATATTCACATCACACAGATAAATGCCATAAAGAAGGTGAGAAAATAAAAAATATTACTATTAAAAAAACTGATGACAGAGAGAAAAGTAGAGAAAAGATGGAGAGGAAACATGACAAAGAAAAAACTGAAAAAGAGAGGCATCTAATGGAAAGCAAAGAAAAGCACTTGATGGAGAAAAAAAATAAATCAGATAATAGTGAATATAATAAATCGGAAAAAGTCAAAAATAAAGAAAAAGACAGGGAGGTAGATAAAAAGGAAAAATCAAAAGATAAAGAAAGTATAAATGTAACTAACTCCAAACACTTACAGGAAGAAAAAAAGTCAAGTATAGGAGACAGTAGTAAAGCACAATATGAAAAATCCTTATCCCTTAAAGAGAAAACAAAAGATGAACCTTTGAGAACTCCAGATGGAAAAGAAAAGGATAAAAAAGATAAAGATATAGATAGATATAAAGAACGAGACAAACATAAAGATAAAATTCAACTGAATAGTTTACTCAAACTGAAATCTGAAGCAGATAAGCCTAAACCTAAGTCATCACCAGCATCAAAAGATACCCGACCTAAAGAAAAGAGGTTAGTGAATGATGATTTAATGCAGACAAGTTTTGAACGAATGCTAAGCCTTAAAGATCTAGAAATAGAACAGTGGCACAAAAAACATAAGGAAAAAATTAAGCAAAAAGAAAAAGAAAGGTTGAGAAATCGTAACTGTTTAGAACTTAAAGTAAAAGATAAAGAAAAAACAAAGCATACACTAGCTGAATCCAAAAACAAAGAACTTACTAGATCAAAGAGTTCAGAGTTGACTGATGCCTATACCAAGGAGAAACAATCTAAAGATGCTGTAAGTAACAGATCACAATCTGTTGACACCAAAAATACAATGAATTTAGGGAAATCATCTTTTGTTTCAGATAGTAGTTTAAACAGGTCTCCTAGATCAGAAAGTGAAAAGCCAGGTCTCAGCTCCAGATCTGTATCCATGATTTCTGTTGCTAGTTCAGAAGATTCTTGTCATACCACAGTGACAACCCCAAGGCCTCCAGTTGAGTATGACTCTGATTTTATGTTAGAGGGTTCAGAATCCCAAATGTCCTTTTCCCAGTCACCTTTTTTGCCAATCGCCAAATCTCCTGCCCTTCATGAGAGGGAATTTGACACCCTGACTGATCTGCCAGAGCGGATTAAACCACCTTATGCAAGCAGACTTCCAGCATCCCACCTCAGGTCATCTTCTGTAGAAGATGTTAAGTTAATCATAAGCGAGGGAAGACCTACTGTAGAAGTTCGAAGATGTAGCATGCCATCTGTCATTTGTGAACATACAAAGCAATTCCAAACAATATCAGAAGAAAGCAATCAAGGTAGCTCATTAACTGTGCCAAGAGATACTTGTCTTTCTCCCAAACCTGAAGTATCATCAAATGTGCCTGAAAGAGACCTTTCAAATGTGTCTAACATACATTCCTCTCCAACTAGATCTATAAGCAGCAAATGTGTTTCAGCAGATATAAATGTCATCAAGAGTACTGCTCTAATGGGCACTATAATGGACAGTCCTGTGCATTTAGAACCATCTAATCAGGTTGGTGTGATCCAGAATAAATCATGGGAGATACCTGTTGATAGACTGGAGTCATTAAGCACCAGAGACTTTATCTGCCCAAATTCTAATATACCTGATCAAGATTCCTCTGTTCAGGGTTTTTGTAATTCTGAAAACCAAATTTTGAAAGAAAATGCTGATTTTTTATCTTTGCACCAGACTGAACCTCCAGGAAACTCTTGTGCTCAGGATCCGGCATCCTTTCTGCCTTCACAGCAACCTTGCTCCTTCCCCAGCCAATCACCTTCAGATGCTGAATCTATTTCTAAACATATGTCTTTATCGTATGTTGCCAATCAAGAGCCAGGTGTTTTACAACAGAAAAATGCAGTTCAAATGGTCAGTTCTGTTTTAGATACTGATAATGAATCTACAAAAGATATGGAAAATACTTTTGTTTTAGGAGACGTTCAAAAGACAGATGCCTTTGTCCCAGTGTACTCTGAAAACACTATTCACGAAGCATCGCCAAACTTTGAGAAGGCTAATACATTACCTGTGTTAGCATTAGAAAAGGACTTTAATGGAAGTGATGCCTCTACCCAGCTAAATACACATTATGCATTTAGCAAACTAACTTACAAGTCTTCCAGTGGCCATGAAGCTGAGATTAGCACAACTGATATTCAGGTTATTCCTCACGAAAAAGAAAAACTGGAAAGTTTGGTTTTAACTCATTTGAATAGGTGTGATTCTGATTTATGTGAAATGAATGCAGGGATGCCAAAAGGAAACTTGAATGAACAAGATAATCCAAAACATTGTCCTGAAAATGAAAAGTGTTTGCTTTCCATAGTCGATGAAGAATCTCAACAAAGCATTTTATCAAATCTGGAAAACCATTCACAGCAGTCAGCTCAACAAGAAATACATAAATATGGTCAATTCGTTAAAGCAGAATTAGAAGAAAATGCTGAAGATGATAAAAATGAACATCAAATCCCTCAAAGAATGACTAGAAATAAAGCAAATACAGTGGCAAATCAAAGCAAGCAGATTCTTGCCAGCTGTACACTATTATCAGAAAAAGACAGTGAATCCTCATCTCCTAGAGGAAGAATAAGATTAACTGAAGAAGATGATCCTCAAATCCACCATCCACGGAAAAGGAAAGTGTCACGTGTCCCTCAGCCTGTACAAGTGAGTCCCTCTTTACTACAAGCAAAAGAAAAAACTCAGCAGTCTCTGGCAGCCATTGTAGATTCTCTGAAACTAGATGAGATTCAACCGTACAGTTCAGAGAGAGCAAATCCTTATTTTGAATACTTGCACATAAGGAAAAAAATTGAAGAAAAACGCAAATTATTGTGTAGTGTTATTCCTCAAGCACCTCAGTATTATGATGAATATGTAACCTTTAATGGATCCTATCTCCTGGATGGAAACCCCTTAAGCAAGATTTGTATTCCCACAGTAAGTAACATCATCACTTGGTACACACCTATAGTGCTGTCCAATAAGTATAATGCAAGCCACATACTTAATTTTAAATTTTCTTGTAACCACATTTTTAAAAGTAAAAGGAAATAGGTAAAGTTAGAATTAACAAATGTTTAAGCCTATCTACAAAAATCTATTTCAAGATATAACCAGTATAGAAAAATTATCAGTGAGATCTTTTACATTTCTTTAAACTAAATTTGAAATCTGGTGTGCTTACAACACACCTGAATTCAGACTAGCCACATTTCAGAAAGTGCTCAACAGCCATGTGTAGCTAGTGGCTGCCTTACTGGACATCAGAGGTCTACAGTATTTTCCTTTCCTTGTCTCCTTTTAATTTTGTTTCAAAGGAGGCATGCCTTTATTTCTTTGAAGGCTAATGCTTTCACATATGCTTTTGATCCCATTCTTTCCAGTGTTCTCTGGAACCTTCCTCTATTGAAACACTGTTCTCATTAGTATATTTTTTCAGTTTCCTCTATGGACTTTTATCCACCCAATTAGATCATAGTTGAGTTTCCTCCATCTTGGAAAGAAAAAAGTTGTCGCTTGATTATGTCAGTTCGTCAAGCTTACTGTCTCTCTTTCCTTCACCCACACTCTTGGAGAGTAGTCTGTGTGTGTTTCCTCTGTTATGTTTCCTATTCATTCCTTTATGCACTGGCAGAGATCACCATTGAGCCCATAACTGCCTGATTATTTGGCATCTTTTCATTTTTCTTTCTATTTAATCTGTCAGATTTGACTCTGACCACTTAATAAAATCCTCCTCTTTCTGGTCTCTAATAATGGTGCTCTATTCTCATTCCTCTGCCTCACTGACTAACCTCTTTATTTCTCTTTTAATGACGCATTTTTTTGGTCCACCCTTTAGACAGGAGTTCTCTGGTGACCCATTTTTCAGTTGACTTTTTGCCTTATGTGCTTTCCAAATGTGGAAATAGGAAAATTATTTCTATGGTTTCAGCAGTCTTCCAGGTGCCAGTTAGTCCACCAAAATTCTTATATAACCATGTCATCTCTGTTGACTCTCAGAATCAAATATAGGTACTTTCTGGGCATCATCACCTACCTTTCGTAGATTGTGTGCAAGAGTTTTACTGGTGAATTTTATCAGGAATAAGTAAGTGTGCAAGGGAAGCAGAATTGGGCAGAGCGAGAAGTTGAACTAAAATGCGATTGCAGCAGTGACCTCAGCTGAATTCACAAGAACTCTAGAGTGGGACGGCCCTTCTGATAAGGTGGTCTCCCCTCGAGGAGAACATGCCCTTGGGCACACAAGCACTCTTCCCTGAAAGGTAATTTCTTAGGGACTCTAGTGAGAGCTGTCAGCCACCAATACTCCAGGAGCCGGTGGATGAGTACCTCATTCCTCTACTAGGTCTCAAACTTAACATGTACCAAAAGGAATCATTTATCCTGCACTTTCTCAAAAACAAATCTGTATTCATTAGTGATGACACCAAAGCAGAAAATGAGCAGTCACCAAATTCTAACCACTCTGCCTCAGAACTCCAAAATCTTTACTCTCTACTGCTGTCTTGGGTTAGGGCCCTTGTTATCTCTCAGATCATTGTGGCAACTTTTTATTTTTACTTCTGGTCTCTTTCTGCTGAGTCATCTTTTGTTGTTAAATTTCTATCACTTTTTAAAAACAATAAAAAGCCATTTCCCTATTTAAATTCCTAAGTTGTGATTAACTGACTTCCCATTGCCTACAACTTGAAATCCAAATAGCCAGAATGGCATAACCATACATTTCATGATCTGACCCCAGTCTGCCTCTCCAGCTTTATCTTCTCACTGCTCTTCCCAAACTCACCTGATATCTCAGCCAAACTGAACTCACTCTTTTACAAAAATTTTTACTTCACTACATTTGATAACTTTTGCAATGTTGTTTGTTCCCTGTACCTGGGTTATTATTCTTTCCCCTTCTCTGCCCTTTTTCTTCTCTGCCCTTTTTCTTCTCTGCCTTTGTTTCAGCTGTGATGTTACCTCTGTGGGAAATCTTGTCAAAGCAGAATTGCTTATGTTTTCTTTGTACCTTCCCTGTAATGTAGTTAATCATGTACATGTCTGCTTCTACCTCTGAGCTGTAATCTGATTAAAGGCTAGGACACTATTTCTCCAAAGAATGAGTACCAGATTTATCTTCAGCCCTGAATACACTACTGATGTCCATAATCATGCTGCTTCTGGACATCTCCTGAATGTCCTGCGAGATCTTTAAAAACATTGTCTCTGCTACCAAACCCTTTTATCTTCTCTGAAATGTGCTCTTTTTGCCTTCTCTGCTTTAGTTACTACTATTATCTGCTATGTGATGTCCCAGGCTGGGAACCCAAGATTCAACCTTGATTTCTTCCTCTCTGACCTCATATCAAGTCATTTACTAAGTCATGTTCATTCACCTCACTTCCTTTCCCTTTGTTATCACTGCCATGCAAGGACTTCATTAGCTTCTTTGTCTCTTCAATATTCATATTCATATATTCATATTGCACTGGCAAATAATGCATAACTGCTAAGCATTGTGCAAGTAGCTAGATATCAGAGAAAAGCAGAACAGGCATTCTGAATTGCTGCCATAGGTTTCTAGTCCTTCTCTAGTCTCGGTTTAGCCTTCTTACTATCTGGGTTCAATACACAACACAGATCTGATTATGTGACTACTGGGTTAAACATCTTCAGAGACTTTCAATTTCCTATAGGCTAGAAACATCCTGTTCTTTATTGTATTCAAGATCCTTCTCATACTTTTCTAGACTTGGTGCTAGTTACACCCCTGCTATCTGTCCTTGGAATCCTGTGGCTATTGTGTGCTATTTCACAGATGTTCCTTCTTTGAAAGTCCAGTTCGGAAAATATTTTAAAAAGTTAGAAGAAAGCTTTTTTGTTTTAGTGCCACATTCACAGAATCTATCTGATGCTAGTGCTTTTTGAATCTCTTCAAAAGACAGATTGAGATGGCAGTAATAGTAGATTAAAAATAGTAAGAGTTGTATGGCTGCATGTGGTGGCTCACTTCTGTAATCCCAGCAGTCTGGGAGGCTGAGACTGGAGGATTACGTGAGGTCAGGAGTTCAAGATCAGCCTGGGCAACATAGTGAGACCTCATTTTTACAAAAAAGAAAAAAAAATTAGCCTGGCATGGTGATGCATGCCTGTAGTCCCAGCTGCTTGGGAGGCTGAGGCGGAAGAATTGCTTGAGCCCAGGAGATCAAGGCTGTGGTGGGTCATGATTGTGCCACTACTCTCTAGCCTGGGCAGCAGAGTGAAACTCAATCTCAAAAAAAGTAAAAATAAGAGTTGTAAATAAAGTTGTCTTTCAGCAAAATTGTTTGTTAATAAGTCAAAGAATGTAAAGCTAGTAACTTTGTTTCTTTTATTCCTCTGCCTTATTACCCTTTGAAATAAAATGTATTTTCATAGGCTTGAAATACAGGTATAACTATAAAGAATACATTTAAATTAGAATTTATACAGAATATTTTAGTAAAAACAATTCCAGATAAATTTTTAGGTTGCTCCCCTAACACAGTCTGTCTATTGACTTTATATATATGTTTATTAATATTTCCTTTATATTTGTTACATATATAGAATGTATGAGTGCATGTGTATTGTATACATACACACACATATACATATATACATATATATACACATATATATGTCATACATGTACTATCACCTTTTCTTATTCCTGCAAAGACAGTGTAATACAAGTTTGATTCCCTTAAAGCAATTCTGGGTATATGTCTTTGATTATATTAGAATTTAGTTGTATCAAATACCATTTCAAAAGGGGCTATAAGCAAAGCTGAGCAATATTTCTGGATATAGTAGGGAGTTCTTTGAGTTTTTCTTTTTTAATGAGAATGAAGAAAGTAGAGAAACACACCGCAATATAGTGGAAAGAACACTAGATTTCCAATTAGCATGCATAAGTTTAAGTCTAGATTTTGCTAATAAACCAGCTGTGTGATCTTGAATAATTCACTCATATCTCTGATACTTAGTTTCCACATCTGTAAAGGGAGAACAGTGTCTACCCTGTCTCAAAGAAGATTGAAATGGTATATGACAAAGCACATTAAAAACTTTAAAACACTATACAGATTTAAGGGATTACCATTATTTTACACAGCTCCAAGTGACTTTAAAATTTGTATTTATTGAAGCTAATATGTGAACTCCAGCCTTTTCATGAAAGGTTTTGCATTTGAGTTTACTGGGCTAAATCTTATTTGTTCAAAATTTAGTTGGAAAAAATTAATACCAGAATAACATAAATGAGTTAGGCACTGCATTATTTTTCTTACTTTCCTATATGGTTTTATCCATTTGTTTCCTTCCAGCCAACTGATTGTCATTTTATCAAAGTAACCTTTCCTTACATTTATGTGATCTGGTTATAAAACCCATCAGAAATGTAGTTTTAAAAGAAAACGACACCAGAGTGTATTTAAATGTTTATTCTTCCATTACATACTTTTCTCACAGTTTAACCAGGCTTGCCATTTTTCCAGAGAAATCAAAGGAAGAAAAATAAAACTGCAGGTTAAATCACCAAAATCAAATGAACAGGGAGGGGAAAAAAGAGACTTGTCGCAACCTGGGATCTACTGTGGCCAGCCACTGGTAACAACACACCCTACAGATAGATGTCTTGAGGGATTCCAAGAGTGGGTGATGAGAGGAGAGCGCATCTCTGGGAAGTTGTCAAAAAAGTAACTATTCTCCAGGGTCTTGGAACTCAACAGATAAAAATAACCAAACTTGATTTACTTAAAGGTAGATGAAAACAGCAAAAGGAAAGTTTTCTCAAAAAGTCTCCATATAATGCAGCTGGAGACCATCATTCTAAGTGAACTGTCACAGAAAAAAACAATACCACATGTTCTTACTCATAAGCAGGCCCTAATCACTGGACACACAAGCAAAAAGGTGGGAACCACAGTTGCTGGACACTGCTAGAGGAAGGAGGTAGATAGGGGCATATACATTGGATGCGCTAGAAGCCCATACCTCCCTGCATGCAATTATGTAGTAAATCCTCACATGTACCCCACAGCTATAAAACAAAAAATTAAACAGGAAAAATTTTAAAGATACATCACAAGATAAAAACATCTTACAAAGTTAAGCTAGTTAGAAAGTATGTAAAACATTTTTTTAAGTAATTAAAAAAAATTTTCTACCACGCCATATTCCAAGAGGGTTTATTTTTATTGGAACGAAATTTTTTGTAATTGAAAAAAAACTTCATATACCCATTTTGTGATTTTACCTCTCTTCTACATGTGATTTATGTTAATTTCCAAATTTATATTTCTGCCCAAATCTCTTTCCCTGACTTCCTGTTTTTTTGCTACCCGCGTAGCTCTTCCTGAATGTCCGTAAGCTTCACAAACTCAAGTCAGCACTGAACTCAACTTAACCAAAAACCTGCTTCTCTTCTCTCTGTCCCCTTTTGGTCTATTACCAAACTCTAATGTGTTTACGTAATATCTCTTCCACAGCATGTTAATTAAATACCTTTTGTGTTGGGGGGGGCTTTTATTAAGTAAGTTTGAGAAATATTAATCTAAAAATAGGTTCCTTCACTGCAGAACTTCTCAGAACTTTAATATGTTAATTGTGAGACTTCTAAGTGGGTACATGTATACATTGTTTCCCAAACTTGTTCTTGGAACCATTTCCTGTAAATTTTCTTTGTGGGCCTAATCTTCTATAGAGCATACTTTTTAATAAAAACACATTTCTAGATTAGACTACAAGCTTCCTTTTGTCAAATTTGATGTAGGAACTTAAGACTACTTGTCATCTGCAGATGTTGTACTCTTCGTTTTATGACTTTGATCGTGCCATCCTGTCTTCTGGGAATTGCCTCCCTCCTTTCTTTCCTTTTTCTTTCTTTTCTTTTTTTTTTTCCTTTCCTTTCTACTCACAGTGACTAATTTCTCTGACTCTACCCTGGCTCTTCCTTTAAAGCGCAGCTCAGGTACTACTCTCTTAAGGAAGCTTTCTCTGACACCCCAGTCTCAGATCAGACTTCTCTTCCTCTGTGCTCCTTGAAGTAGCTAGAGGCCTGTATGATTTTGCAGAACTAAAACAATAGCACCACTCTCTGCAAGTCATGTTAAATAAAAACATACTGAGACATTTTTGCCCGCATATGCTGATAGCAGTTGTAAATAAGGATGGGAGAGTGGGAATGTAGATACTCCAAGGGACAGAGGAAGAATATTCAGAGATGGCTATTACCATTGCTTGGATGTCTATTTTCAGTAAACTACATGCATAGATTGAATCAGCATTCTTCCAGCATCTACCAGAAAGTACAGTCCAGCTGGGCTCGGTGGCTCAGCCTGTAATCCCACGCCTTGGGAGGCTGAGGTGAGTGGATTGCCTGAGCCCGTGGGTTCGAGACCTGCCTGGGCAACTTGGTGAGACCTCATCTCTACAATAAATAAAAAATTAACCGGGCATGGTAGGTAGCGCGCGCCTATAATTTCGGCTA
>CAUYQG010181878.1:0-10865 GCA_963574415.1 Tarsius wallacei
AAGGGTCCAGTTTCACTCTTCTGCATGTGATTAGCCAGTTTTTCTAGCATTGTTTGCCCATCAAAAGTGAACTGAGTAAGGAAAATGTGGTATTACATATACATGGACTATTATGCAGCCATAAAGAAGAACAAAATCATAGCCTTTACAGCAACTTGGATGCAGTTAGAGACCATAATACTAAGTGAATTATCACAGAAACAAAAAACTGAATACCACATGTTCTCACTCAAGAGGGCCCTGAACACTAGTCATACTAGCACAAAGGTGGGATGGGCAGTCGCTGGGCACTGCTAGAGGAGGGAAGGAGGAAGGAGGGGAGCACGTGACAACACAATGGGTAACCAGTCCACTACCAGGGAGAGAGAGGGCCAGCTAGAAGCCCAAACTTCACCTGCATGCAGCCTGTTCATGTTTCAAACCCTCACTCGTACCCCACAATCCTAAAGCTAAAAAAAGGTTTAAAAAGAAAGCATTTGCACCCATTGCTTTTAGAAAAGACTTGAGAAACAATAGGAAGTTATTAAATTCAATTACATGTATGTCATATGTTTTCAATAACTAGAAACAAGTATGAAAAATACTTGGGAAAAAAGTATCTTTGCCTAACTAGTGTCTTCATCTCCCAGCTCGCCTCTTCTTATCCATGTACCATACACAGACAACGTGACCTTCCTTAAATCCAAATTTGATACCATGAACCTGCTTGAAATTCTTTATAGAATTCCTATTGCCCTCAAGATAAAACCTAAAGTCCTCAGCAGGGCTCTAAGATTTCATATAATATGGCCTCTACTATCTTCGGCACTATCTCTCACTACCACCACCATCTAGAACTCTCTGTCCTACCCATTCTGAAATTCTTTCAGATCCTACACCAGCCTTGTTATCTCTTACCTCTGGGCCTTTGTTTGCATATGATGTTCAAGCTCTCTGGAACACCACTATCCTTGGCCTGATTCATTCTTTATCTTATAATGCTCCCGGGTATTGTTTCCCACAGAAAGTCTTGCTGGATCCCAAAAGACTTAACTGTCCACCTTTGTGCCCCATAGCAACTTATGTTTCTTGCTATTTATCTTAGCACTGATTGTATTGTTCTGTAACTGATTATTTACTTATGTGTCTTTCCTACTATAGTTTAAGACTCTTGAGGATGAGGACCATGACGTGTTCATCATCATATTTTGAGCATACAGCCTAGTGCCTAATATATGATAGAAGTTTAATAAATATAATTAAATTCATGTCCATTTTTAACTCATCATTTTATTCATGAAAACACCATAACAAGGAGATATTTCTGACTCCAGAAAGAAATTTTTTCATTGTTATTTGGAACAATCTCCCTGACTAAGCCACTTATAATGTGCCGCAGGACTCACGGTATAAGAGAATCTGTCTTTTAAGTGTCATTTTTTAGATACTTCATATACATGCATGTGTGTATGTACATGTGTCTGTGTGAGAGAGAAAGACAGAGAGAAAAAAGGAGAAGAAAAAGAAGTAAAAGCTGTAGAAGAGTAGCAGCTGAAGCTATGATAGTATATCTAGAAAACCCTAAATACCCCATCAAAAATCTCTTAGATTTGATAAATGAATTCAGTAAAGTTTCAGGATACAACCGGGCTCAGTGGCTCAGCCTGTAATCCTGCGCCTTGGGAGGCTGAGGTGAGTGGATTGTTTGAGCCCGCGGGTTCGAGACCCGCCTGGGCAAGTGAGACCTCATCTCTACAATAAATCAAAAAATCAGCCGGGCATGGTAGCGCGTGCCTGTAATTCCAGCTACTGGGAAGGCTGAGGCGGAAGGATCGCCGGAGCCCAGCAGGTCGAGGCTGCGGTGGCCGGGAGCGGCCACTGCACTCCAGTCTGGGCGACAGAGTGAGACTCCGACTCAAAAATAAATAAATGAATAAAATAAAAAAATAAATAAAAAAAAAAGTTTCAGGATACAAAAGTAATGCACAGAAATCAGTAGTGTTTCTATACACTAACAACATACCATTGAACAAGAAATTAGGAAACAATCCCATTAACAATAAAATGGATGTGCAGAGTGGAATAATGGCCATTGGAAAATACAAAAGGTAGAAGGGTAGGGGAGTGAGAGTTGAAAAATCACCTATTGGGTACAATGTACACTATTTGAATAATGGGTAGACTAAAAGCACAGACTTCACCACTAGATAATATGCCTGTAAGAAACCTGCACTGTATCCACTAACTATATAGAAATAAAATAAATAAACAACATTATTAAAAAGAAGTGTAGCAGCAAACATTCACTGAGCATTTATCATGTGTCTGGCTACATCGAAGCACTTTGAGTTTATTATCTCATATAATCTTCACAGTAACCCTACATGAGGCTCAGAGGGTTTAAGTGACTTACCCCATATTGCACAACGTATAAGAGGAACCACCAGATTTTAAATCTATCTGACTTCAGATGTTATATTCCTCCCTCTATAACAGGGGCTATCAAACTTTGTAAAGAGCCAGATGTAAATATTTTTGGCTTTGCAGGTTGTATGGCTACTGTCACTACTATTCAGCTCTGCCATTGTGGTATGAAATCAGTCATAGACAATACATAAATGAATGAACATGGCTGTGTTCCAATAAAACAATATTTACAAAAAGAGGTGTTTGGTTAGTTTTGATCCTTGAATAACTGAACTGACATCTGTTCTATTATAGTGTTCTATTCTCAACCCTGGCTACACAAAAAGATCACCCAAGGAGATTTTAAAACTCAGATGTCTAGATTATACTCCCAAAGCAGTTGATCCTGAAAGACTTTTAAGACAAACAGATCTGAGTTTGACCCTGAAAGTTGTTTGACAGTTCTAAGCCTACAAATAGGGAAATTGAATTGCAAAACTGTTTAAATTGTTCAAGGCCACTAGTATTATGTAAAAGAGGCAATGAACACCTAGCTATCTGCCTTCAAATTCATGTTCAGTTCCCATGTTCTATTCTGACAGTGCATGGCAGCAGGTCAGCTGTGAAAGATTTGTTGCCTCATGTTGATAAGGCTGATCACTAATAGGCCTTTTAACCAGTTAGAAGCAACTTGATTCTTCATTCATTTTTTCCCTTTTGTTTGTGGAGGGAAGAACTTTTTAAAAGGTAGTGGGGAAATACTGCTGTTAATAATTTAAAAAAAGAAAGATAATTTCATTTCAGTCATCCATTTTATCAGACATGTCAAACATTGCACCACATTACTCTAAGAGTTACATTTATAATTTCAAATTAACATGTCCTTTTAAAAGAACTGCAGAATTGTAAGCTCTGAATCTCATTCTGAAAACTTGAAACAAAAATAACAGCTTTTGCTGGAATTAAATATGTCATTTACCACTCAAATAGCAAATCATTCCTTTTTCACACAAAACCAATGGCAGTGGATGATAAAGATGATTCTATTTGACATGAGGTTATACTCAAGACCTCTGGGTCAGTAAATCTGTAAAGAATGCCACCATGAAGGAATATTAGTAGAAACTGCCATGAATTCAAAACTGCTATTAAAATAAAACACTTTAGAGCCCTATATAAAAGTTGAAGTATGTTCATCAGAATTAAATTCACAGAGAACCCAACAGTTTGAGACATTTTGAAATGTACAATAGTTGCTTGTATAATGTTTAGATGGACAAAATTTATCTAAAAAAACATAACTTCTTACAGACATTCCCATATACCTCAAATTCCAACTGAAACTAAATGTAGAGAACTTCCAAATTGCAGTTTTATAGCCTAAGCTTACATAAAAATATAGAAAAATAAATCTCGTGACTAATATTGTTTTACAAAAATTAGTATCATCCGAAAATGTAATCAACAGTGTTAATTGTGTTAATATACAAGTATGTTCATTGGGTTTTCTTTTCCAGGATTAGTAATTTTTAACTATTTCTTATCTTTACAGGAAAAAAATTATGTTTATTACATGGAGATGCTATACAGTAATTTGCAAACTGTAAACATTCAATATATATTTGTCGGCTGGGTTATTTTGATATACTGCTTAATGATTACACAAAGGCAAATGTGACTTATTATAACAGAAAAAAGAAATCTGAAACTAAGACTTTGCCAGTTTAAAAAATACCGGAAAATGACCCTTGCCTATTTCCCAAAACTATAAGGAATAATCAGAGGGCTCTGCGCACCTTTTACCAGCTCAAATTCCCCCTTTACTACTTCAGCTACAGCAAACAAGAGGCTATTTGCTTAGCACTTCTGAGCAACGGGTGCTTTCAATCAGGTAATTAGAGAAAGCAGGGGAATTGGCACATTTGCAGAATCACACAGACCTGTGTGGAGTCAGAAGCCTTTTAAATCCTTGCCTCTGTAATTGGCCAAATGTGTCTGGAGTCAAGGGAAGCAGGTATAAAACTACCAAAAACTCGGGCTACTGCAACTTTTCTTTTACTTATTTCCATTTACAATTTTTACATCCCACTTTTTAAGCACCACAAGTGAATATAAAATTATTCAACCTGTGAGTTACTGAAAATGTGTGTGAAATGTATAAACGTTTGCCTAAAAAATCCTATTTTAAATATGCAAGGTAAGTTGACTTTGCAAAGAAACCATAGCGAAACCTTCCCTAAGAAGAAAACATCTGTTAAGGAAAAAACTATACATTCTTTGACTTGGTCATCCTTCATGTTTCAGGGTAATTGGGACACTTTGAAAATACATACATGGAAGGTTGTAGACATTTTTTTCACACAAAAAAACAGGACAAATGGGCAAAACTTTGCACAAAATTTTAAGTTCAAAGACCCCCCTCCCTAACGCCTCAGATTTTATAACGAACTTCTGCACTAACTCATTACTTCTGAGAGTGCATTACAGCTTAAAGCAGTAAACATCATATCTACAATCAGGCTAAAAATATCTTTGAATCTGTTGCTTTTGCTATATAAATTCATTAAATTGTTTCATTTATTTATTTAAGAAATGTCATTCTGACCCAGATCTCATGCAGCATATTTATTGAAATGTTGCTAAGCTGCCCAGAGGCCGTACCAGAATTATTTGACAAGGAACTCAAACGAAGTAAAAGGGGGGGAAAAATTAAAAAGTGAGCAAAGGACATGACAGACATTTCTCAAAGGATGACACACAAGCTGCTAACCAACACCTTAAAAAATGCTCAGCCTGATTAATCATCGGAGAAATGCAAATCAAAACTACAATGAGATGCCACCTAACACCGGTAAGCATGGCTATCATCAGTAAGTCAAAAAACAACAGGTGCTGGTGTGGCTACAGAAAAGGGAACTCTTCCACGCTGTTGGTGGTAATGTAAGCTAGTTCAGTCTCTATGGAAAGCAGTGTGCCAATTTCTCAAAGAACGAAAAAATGAGCTTCCATACTATCTAGCAATCCCTCTTCTGGGAATATACCTAAAGGAACATAAATTGCTCTACCAAAAAAGACATCTGCACATGTAAGTTCATTCCAGCCCTATTCACAATAACAAAAACATGGAGCCAAGCCAGATACCCACTGAAAATGGACTGTTAGCTGGGCGTGGTACAGAGTGAGCCTCCAACTCAAAAAAAAAAAAAAAGAAAGTGGACTGGATAAGAAAATGTGGTACATATACACAGTGAATTATCTTGCAACCATAAAGAAGAACAAAATCAGGGCCTACAGCAACTTGGATGGAGTTGGAGACCAACACACTAAGGGAACTATCACTACAAAGACCTGAATAATACGTGTTCTCACTCACAAAGGTGGGATCAGCAGACACTGGGCACTGCTAGGAGAGGGAAAGAGAAGCGGACATGTGGCAACACAATGGGTGCCTGGTCCACTATTAGGGAGGTAGAGGGCCAACTAGAAGCCCAAACTTCACCTGCATCCAACCTACTTATGTAGCAAATTTCCACTTGTACCCTACAACTATAAAATAAAAACAAATAAAAATAAATAAGACATTTGAAAAATTTATTTTCAATTGAAAAACACCAATTGTGTATAGTTGTGGAGTAAAATGTGATGTCTAAGTATGCATACATTGTTGAAACAATCAAGCCAATAAACATAACCTTTACCCCATTACCCATCCTTTTTTTAGTGAGAACATTAAAAATTTACTCCTTTAGCAATTCCAAATTATTTTTAAACAATGATTTGCAACCCTGACTGTATGTTAAAAACTTTTAAAACTCCCACTGCTCCAGCCCTATTGCAGCAATGTCATTTCCCTTCTCCCTTCTGCCTCACAAACTTTCTATAGGAAGTAGTATACTGAGAAATGCTTTGTATATTCTGTTTGCATTGTATGAGTGGATGTGTGGATGTGTGCAGGCATGACCATGGACACATGTATGCGTGTGTATATATGGTGTTTAAGCACTGAAGAGAGGAAAATATCTGAGTTACACATAGGTACAGACTGTTGCAGAGGTGGACCAGCACGTCTGGGATGGGGAGATCATCTGAATGGGACAAATCACTAGAAAAATTATCTCAGAACCAGAGAAGACCATGAGAACCTGAGCTCACCTTGAAGAAAATGTGGAAGACATTCAGAGCCCAGAATTTTCATGGAGTGTGTCTTAAAGGTTAGGGAGACCCCAAAGGGCATCTGGGTCACACAGATATATATTTGTACTATCTGTAAGAGGTGTGGCTATAGAATAATGTAATACTTTTCATCTGCTTTGAGTATGACTGAAACCAAAGAAATAAGTGACTGTGAGTTTGAGGCCATCCTTGTAAAATGTTAACACTCATTTGAAGGGACAAGTTATGCCATACTGATTTTCTTTCAATCATTCTTTTTCCTTCTTTTATTTCTTTCTCATTCTTTCTTTCTTTCTTTTTCATTTATCTCTTTCTTTGTCTTTTTCTCTTTCTTATATTCTTTCTTTCTCTTTCTCTCTACCTTTTCCTACCTTCCAATTTTTCTTTCTTCCTTCTTTCCTTCCATCCTTCTTTCTTTCCCTCCTTCCTTTTTAACCTCTCTGCTTTCCTTTGTTTATTTTTTTAATTAGCTTTATTAATTGAACTAAAAGAGGTAGTAGTACTTCATATATCTAATTTTATATAATCAACAATAAAACTTGCAACTGGGAAAAAGTGCTACATTTCTGGAACTATATAAAAACGAAACTGAATTCTACAATGTTTTCAATGTTTTGACTCTGAATAGAATCTATGCTGAGAAGTGATGTTTTCACCTGATTACAAGTATAACTCAAAAAGAAAACAACCCATTCATGGACCACCTTGAATGGAAATTACTTGGTTTTCTATGTTTTCTATAGTTCTAAGTTTAGTTTTAATAATTACTTACAAACTGTAAGAATCAACTCAAAGAACTGAAAGAAATGGCAGAACTTTGTGAGCCTTGTTTGCTGTACATAATGTTTGGAAGCTTTTGTCTCTTTTGAATCTACAAAGAAAATAAGATAATAGTATAATAAGGTTCATAATGATATACAGTATTTCATGGTATCTAACATTTTATCACCCAGTACTAATTTTGCATAAATTTTACAATTTGTATTTTTATTAAATTATTCATATTCATATTCATAATCTATATCAAGATTTCCTCACATTCATATTCATATTCTATATCAATATTTCCTCAACCTCAGTATTACTGACATTTTGCACCAGAAAAAGATTTGTTAGGGTCTCTCCTGTGCACTGTAGGATTGTTCAGCAGCATACCTGTTAGTGGTACTCCTCCCATCAGTTGTGACAACCAAAAATGTGTCCAGATATTACCAATGTTCCCTAGGAAGCAAAATAATCCCCAATTGAGAACCATGGGTGTATCATTCCATAAAGAAATTCAAAGTAGGTTCCATAACACATACAGTAAAATAAAAACAAAGTATAAATAAGAAACAAGCATCACTGCCAAGGAAATATATATATATATATATATATATATATATATATATATATATATATATAAGTCTGAAACCAGTAGTAAAGGGAAGAAATAGAGGTATGTAAATCATAAGGACTAAAAGACCTGATGTTGTTAAGCCTCATACCTTTTTTCTGAGTTTCTTGGTAGACAAAGAAAAGAGACAGTAAACGGGAGAGTGACAGACAGATAGACAAATAGAGAGAGAGATTGACTTAACATGCATAAATTTAACTCTTTATGTAGCCTACGAATCTGTTTTATCATAAATGTACAAAAAACACATGCAAACAGACACACACACACACACACACACACACACACACCTTATCCATCTCAGTAATAACCCCAACCATCTATATTTATCTGATTTTTTCAAAGTCTGAAACCTAAGGATCGTCCTGGTTCTCTTTCTCTTACCCACCCTCCTTAAACAGTGTTAATCAAATCACCAAAATATATTTGAAATCCATATATTTTGCTCCATCTTTTTTGTAGTCTCCCTTAATCCAAGCTTCTATTATCTTCTACCTGTTCTATACCAGCAACTCCCTAATGTGTCTCTCAATTGTCATTTTGTGCCCCTTCAATCACATCTTAGAGGAATCTTTAATGTAAATCAAATCATGCTACTCTCCTGCACCATTGGTCATCATTGAACTCAGAATAAAATCTAAACACCAAAATCCAGATCCTTCCTGTTTCTCCATACTCTTTCCTACCTTTCTCCCATCACTCACTACGAGTCAACAAGATTGATTTTTCTTCAGTTCTTCCAACATACCAGACTTCCTCCACATCAAGTACTGCACACATTATTTCCAATTTGCTGATAAGGGCATCGTTTTGTGACTTTCACTTACAATAAAAATATACATATACACGCATTTACATACAAATTAATATGACTTGTTACCAAGATTTTACCTTTAGATAATTGTGGGAGCTGAGTAAACGATCTTTTTTTTTCTTTTTTTTTTTTTTTTTGAGTTGGCGTCTCACTCCGTCGCCCAGACTGGAGTGCAGTGGCTGCTTCCAGCCACCGCAGCCTTGACCTGCTGGGCTCCGGCGATCCTTCTGCCTCAGCCTTCCGAGTAGCCGGAATTACAGGCGCGTACTACCATGCCCGGCTGATTTTTTGATTTATTGTAGAGATGAGGTCTCGCCAAGTTGCCCAGGCGGGTCTCGAACCCGCGGGTTCAGGCAATCCACTCACCTCAGCCTCCCAAAGGTGCGGGATTACAGGCTGAGCCACCGAGCCTGGCTGTATCTGATTTTTCATGTGAAATTGGAAACATACCATAGTGTTCTGTATGACGGAATAAGGAAGTGATCCAAGTATGATTTCACAGATTGCATGGTCTATTGCTGTACAAGATAAATGTTTTTTCCTTGTGGTTCACAATAAAGAAGGGGAGAATATGAGAACAAATTTCACAGGGATACACTCGGTAGACACAGTACATCAACCACACAGTGAGTGGGTTTCAAGATTGCCAAAGCCTAGTTGCTCAGTGCAGATGGACGCAGGCTTCCGTGGAAAGTCAAGTCTTGGGAGAGGCTGGTTTGACCAATGCAGGGCAGCCCCTCGAGGACACAGAGACTGGTGCAGTGGCTGGCAAGGCTCTGGAGAGGGCCCCAAGGCTGACGAGGTGTGGTGCTGTCACAGCCAGGCTGTTGGAGAGGTGACTGACAGCGCAGCCTGCGCTCTCGAAGTGTGTCTGTCAGACTACTAGGTTTATCTGTGTTTTGAAGTCTCTAGGTGAGGCTGTAGTTCGCATATGGGGTCTCGTGAGATGTGATGTCATGTTCTCGATGGGAAGAGAGAGTTCCCTCCTAAGCTGTTGTCAGCGCAAAACATGTCACCGATGTGGCAAAGTGCATGTTTGGAGTCATTTCAGAGCTCTGTAACACAAACGTTTCTTAGTGTATTATTTTTCATTTTTGATGAAACTTTTTGCTTTCAGATACTTGGTCAATTCTCATGCAATTGTAAGAAAGAACACAGTGAGATCCCTGTACCCTTTGCCCAGTTTCCCCCAGTGGCAACGTCTTGCAAACTCCTAGTGGCATCATCATTACCGGGTCAAGATGCAGAGCACTGCCATCACCACAAGGACCTTCCAGGGACCCCTTCATGGCCACAGCCGCCTCCTTCCCACCCCACCCCATCTCTTGCCCCTGGCAACCACTACTCTGTTCTTTAATTCTGTTATTTTGTCATCTCAAGAATGTTATTTAAATGGAAACATACTGTATGCAACCTTTTGGCATTGGCTCTTTGCACGTGGTGTTTTTCTTTGTCAAGTAAAAGTTATAGAAGTCCGTTTTTTTGGACCTCCTGCACTGAGTCTCATCAGATCAGTCAAAATGGAGACACTCGTGCCAAAGTTCCCAGTCACCAAATCAGAACTGAGTTGTTGTCTGACCTTCCGAGAAATCAGGAAGGAGATTTTTCCAGCTGGTCAGTTTCAGTGGGCATGATCGTGCACCCCCCCCCCCCCCGACTTTAATCCTTTCCAAAGGATGCTAATTAACCAGCTATTTTTCTGTTGTTCTGTTTGCCTGTTTCTGCCTTACATGGAAAAATAACTTTGAAATGACCCATCACTTTTTGTTCTTTGTTTTTTTTCTGCTTTCTTCAGCCCTTCTCTGTCTATAAAACCAGCCTCCTTTGCTCAGCTCATTGGAGCACTTATTCTATTTCATGGAATGAAGTGTTGCCAATTCTAGAATTACAAATAAAACCAACTGAGATCTTTTTTTTTTTTGAGTTGGAGTCCCAGTCTGTCGCCCTTACTGGAGCGCCGTGTCACGCTCCCGGCCACCACAGCCTCGACCTGCTGGGCCCCGGCGATCCTTCCACCTCAGCCTTCCAAGTAGCCGGAACTACAGGCGTGCACTACCACGCCCGGCTAATTTTTTTGATTTATTGTAGAGATGAGGT